>JAODAL010038605.1:0-39014 GCA_025379985.1 Phyllomedusa bahiana
AAAGGGAAACTGCATGTCCTCCTAAGTTAAAGTAGAAAGTATCATGCAGCATTCTGCAGGAGAAAACCGCACTACCCTGAATGTACATCCAGGACGACACAGTACAGACATGTCCGATAATCTCCCCAATAATGAGGAACCTTCTCCTAACACACCACAGATGGTTACCATGAGTACAGGACAAAAAGAGGGGAAAAGGTTTCCATGTCGTCAATGTGGTAACATGTATACAAACCGCTCAAACCTTGTTACTCAAAGAAGAATTCACACAGGAGAGAAGCCTTTCTCATGCTCTGAATGTGGGAAATCTTTTACACAGAAATCAACTCTAAATGTACACAAGAAAATTCACACAGGAGAGAAGCTACATTCATGTTCTGAATGTGGAAAATCTTTTACAGACAAATCACATCTTGTTACACATGCGAGAATTTACACAGGAGAGAAGCCTTTTTCATGTTCAGAATGTGGAAAATCTTTTACAGACAAATCAACTCTTGTTTCACATGCGAGAATTCACACAGGAGAGAAGCCTTATTCATGTTCTGAATGTGGGAAATCTTTTACAAAGATCAAATCTAATTGCACACAAAAGAACTCACACAGGAGAGAAGCCTTTTTCATGTTCAAAATGTGAAAAATCTTTTCCCAACGAGATCACATCTAATTGCACACAAGAGCAGCCGAACTCATGCTCAGGATGTGGGAAATGCTTTGCAGAGAAATCAAAACTTGTTACACATGAGAGAATTCACACAGGAGAGAAGCCAAACTCATGTTCAGAACATGGAAACTCTTTTACAAAGAAATCAAATGTAATTGCACACAAGAAAATTCACACAGAGGATAAGCCTTTCTCATGCTCATAATGTGGGAAATATTTTACAGACAAATCATCTCTTGTTACACATTCACACAGGAGAGAAAGCAAAATGTTCCCTAAGAGAGAAATCGCAAAGAATGTGGAAAATGTTTATTATTAATCCCTTCCTGGTGGAGCCACCAATATAGACATATAAGGGCTTTTATTTGGCGGGACAAGATGGACTTTCTAATGGTGTTGTTCATATTATCATAGAATATACTGGAAAACTGCAAAAAAATTCCAAGTGGGGCAAAATGTGAAAACGTACTTGCGGCATGTTTGCGGGTGTTTTGGTTTTACGGTCTTCACTCTCCGGCATAAATGATGTGTTCTCTGTACAGGCAGTCCCCGGGTTACATACGGGTTAGGGACTGTAGGTTCATTCTTAAGTTGAATTTGTATGTAAGTCGGAACCAATATATTTAGTACATGTATGGTGTGTAATTATAGGCAGCTATATGTCCCCCATAGCAGGTATAGGTCCCCCATAGCATGCATAGGCAGGTATAGGTCCCCCATAGCAGGTATCGGCAGTTATAGGTCTCCCATAGCAGTTATATGTCCCCCATAGGCAGGTATAGGTCCCCCATAGCAAGTAAAGGCAGATATATGCCCCCCATAGGCAGGTATGTCCCCTATAGGCAGTTATGTCCCCCATAGGTAGTTATGTCCCCTTTAGGCAGGTATGTCCCCCCATAGGTAGGTATAGATAGGGACTATTTAAAAAAACAAACACAGATACTCACCACAGCCCCCCGCTCACCCGCTGTTTACCTCCAGCTCCGTCTATCTGCACAGGCCGGTGATGTCAACAGGCCGCGCAGGCAGCGTGATGACATTGCGCGCTGCCTTTGCCGGAGACTTGGGAAGGTCGCCCTGTCTTTCTTGCGGCCTTCCCGGGGTTTTTATTGTGGAGCAGGGAGCGCTCGCTCTCTGCTCCGCAATAGAGGCTTCAGCTCTATGTGCTCCGGGAGGAGTCGCATATAGCCAAAGCGATCCCCGCCTCTGCCCGGGACATGGCAGTGCCCAGACACCGACAGGGAGCGGAGAGTAAGCTGTATGTGCTCCTAGGAGTCGCGTATAGCTGCAAAGATTGCTGATAGCGCCTGGGCCACAGCAGCGCCCGGACGCTGTCAGATGTCCCTGGCTTGCGTCGTTCCGGTCCCCGTTCGTAACTAGGGGACAGATGTAAGTCGGAACGACTGTATTCTACAGGTTGGTGCAATTCTGGCAAAACCTAACATGTAGGGTGTTTGTTATGTGTTGGTAAAACACTTTTCTGTACTAACACCTATGGACGTGAGTGAGGTGCATTTTTGCACTTTTTATTGCTCCCAGTTTGGAATACAGGCGACTTTTTTAAATAAAATTAATTTCAATTGTTAGGGGACATGAAATGACCAAAAGACTGCAATTCTGACGTTAGGAATAGTTTTTCTTTTCTGGTGTTCAGCGCACGGGATAAATGATGTTATATCTTAATAGATCTGACTTTTTCGAAAGCGGTGACACCAAATATAGGAAACTTTTTTATTTTATTTTTTTAATTTGCAAAATGGCGAAAGGGGGTGATTTGAACTTTTAATATGTTTTACATTTTTTTTACACTTTAAAACTTCTTTTTTTTTACTGTGACTTTGAGTCCCTCTAGGGTGCTTCACCACTAGGGGGTGCGATCACTTATACAACCTAATGCAATGTAACACAATACATTAGGGTTTACAAAGATCATGGTTTTACTACTTCCTGCCTGGGTGAAGATAACATGGTGGCGTTGGAAGCCCTCACTAGGCAGGAGCCCCGATTGGAGTGAGGGACAGTGTGCATTACCGTTACCCATTGCTTTAGACGCTGCGGCCATCTTGGCTGTGGTATCTAAGGGGGTTAACAGCACGGTATGGCGATTAGCAGCTAACACAAACTGGCTACATTGATCCCACTACAAAGTCCTTTACCAGTATTAGCACATACTAATATGTTAAGTTCTATAACAATGTACAGAACACGAGTGCATTAGGTCTGGGGGTTAGTGCAAGTCTAAACAACAAAAGGTAATAATTCATATATGGGATATTTCACCAACAAGACCACATTACTAACATAAATCACTAACCACGCTCCTACATATGTATAATAAATATAGCGTACCTTTTTTAAAATTTCTGCTGACATTAATTTAATCCTTGTTGGGAGATAGAGACTGGAAAATTGCAGTAAACATCTCCCTCTAAAGCTACAGAAATAACCAGCGTGCTAATAAAGTCACAAATTGCAGGTCCAGAGCAAAAAAGATGGACTAGAGCACAGCACACACAATGCAGGAGATAATACCTAACACCCCGGCCGGGGGCGCTCTAACTCCATGTGATACTAGCACAGCACACACAGTGCAGGACATAATACCTAACACCCCGGCCGGGGGCACTCTAACACCATGTGATACTAGCACAGCACACACAATGCAGGAGATAATACCTAACACCCTGGCCGGGGGCGCTCTAACTCCACGTGATACTAGCACAGCATACAATGCAGGAGATAATACCCGACACCCCGGCCGGGGGCGCTCTAACTCCATGTGATACTAGCACAGCACACACAATGCAGGAGATAATACCAAACACCCCGGCCCGGGGCGCTCTAACTCCACAAGATACTAGCGCAGCACACACAATGCATCGGAGATATTACCTAACACCCCGGCTGGGGCGCTCTAACTCCATGTGATACTAGCGCAGCACACACCGTGCAGGAGATAAAACCTAACCCCCGGCCGGAGGCGCTCTAACTCCACATGATACTAGCACTGCACACTAGTGACATCGCCAATTGGAGCTACAAAGTATAAACACAAGATAAAGAAATGTTTGTCTAAAATGACTTTACAGTTTATTCAAGAATATTAATTACAAAGCAAATAATGTAATGTCCCAGCTCAGACCATTTTAAACAATAGTTTTCAAATTACAAATCCCTCCTACTACAAGATTAATCTTTCTAAGTCAATGATATTGTGGCTGAATCTTCCATCTAACCTGCAAAATACATTACAGGAATCTTATCCTTCCAAATGAAGATCATCAGAATATTGGGATATTGACTGAATATCCGGAGTCGGCAATTCCTGGTCGGGAAGAATAGTTTTATACAGTTTAGAGGCAAAACGTGACACAGCAGAGTATGAGCAGATTCCCTGCCTCCTGGGAATAGGATTTGGGCTAGAGCTGAGGCTACAGCAAGGGCATTAGACCAGAAGGCACATAGTAATGGGCAAGACCAGAATATGTGGAATAGAGATCCATAATTACCACATGATCTCCAGCAGTGCCTGAAGTGTTATATTTTTTCAGAACTTTACTTATTCCTATTCTTCAGCAAATTTTAGGGATTTTCGTTGCCAGATTAATAATGATAAGGAAGATGAATTTGTGGGGTTAGGCCTGTCTAATTTGAGATCATATCATAGAACGACTGTCATAGACCAGGTTAGGGAATGGAGAGCACCATCGAACGACAAACTGTGGGCCTTCATAGAGCCTGCTCTTCACAACCTTCCCTCTCTCTGGCCATGTGCCATTAATCCTTGGCCACTGGTGGCTTACCTGCTCTGCAAGTCACACTCCTATACTGGAAGTAGCTCCAACTACTAGGAGTTCCGTTCCCTAGTATCCCTTCTCCGTCACTTTCAATCCATCACTTTCAATCCCTCTTATAGCTTTGTTCAGAAGCTTCCCTAACATTTGACTCAATGGGTGACATTAGGCATTGCTTCCATTGAGGAACTCTACCAAGATCTGTGATTAATCCATTTCTACAAATTGGTTGAGAAATATACAATTCCATTGTCTGATCACTTTAGATATCTACAAGTAACTCATTTTCTGAGAGAGACTCTTGAAAGGAAATTGAGATTCTGACTCCTGTTTTAAATATCTGCCGAGGCTCAGTCCTGGGATATCATAAAGGAACAGGAATGTTATCTGATCTTCTCACCAAAACCTCCAATTTATCCAAATGGTTAACAAACTAAATTGGAAGAAAGACTTGAGCAATTCTTTTTCTGACTCAAAATGGATAAAACCCATACACTGGGCACACAAAGCATCTGCAAGCTCCAGTTTATGGAACAATACCTGAAGCTCTTAGCTTGGTGGTGCTATACTCCTGCCCATCTTAGTAACATTTACCCAAATACCTCTCCCTACTGCTGGAGATTGTGTGGTAATCATGGATCTCTATTCCACATATTCTAGTCTTGCCCATTACTATGTGCCTTCTGGTCTAATGTCCTTGCTGTAGTCTCAGCTTTAGCCCAAGTACAATGCCCAGTAGGCCAGGAATCTGCTCTATTTCTGCTTGGTATAGACCCCATCCCACCTAGGAATCGTACTCTGCTGAGTCACGTGTTGCCTCTAAACTAGTTCTAGCAAGACATTGGAAGTCACCAATAGGACCATCCCTGACAGAGGTGACAGAAGTAGTGTCCTCCAATTGTCTATATGAGGAAGCACTGACCTATAGTGATGGCCATGCCACACAATTTGCTATGGCAAGACATCCCTAATCTCTCCTAACTAAATCGTCTCTTCCAGGCTCCTATAAAGTAACAATGTGGACCCTGCTCCTCTCATCTCACTCTTTTCCCTCTCACCCCCCCGCTCCTCATACCTCTTCTGTTCTGGTCTTTCTTTTTTTTTATATAACCGTATTTTTTTATTAAAGTTTTCAAAATGTACATACACATAAAATACACTTCCTCATCTAACTTCTGATACAGAAAGTGTACATCGACCTTAGACATAGCACACAGTCCTCTAAAGCAGTAGTGTACTTTCACTGTTGCTGAGGAGATGGAACAAGAAATTTAAAACAAAAATCCAATATTGGAAATATTTAACCAATTACAACAATCCAACGCAGACATGGGCAGGAACAGAAGGGAAGGGACAAAACAATTGCTGCTCTGGAAGATCTGAAGAGAATAAAGTGACAAAAATGTTGTGGTTATTCTTGATATTCTGCACTGGTTTATCAGTCTATACTGGGCAGAGTTATTTCACCTGTTACCTATTCTATGTCTCTATAGAGAATCTGGAGGTGCTAATATACACCTTCTCAGTATCTGTTATGTGTCCACAGTTAGCAACGTATATTTCCTAATGTTACCAGAGGCTGAATTGTGCGAAGAGTCTTTGTATCCATTTAATGACTATTTTGTCATGATATTTAGAGATTCCCTGGTAACTGGTATAGTGCCAGGAGACTGGCGCAAGGCAAATGTAGTTCCCATCTTCAAAAAAGGCTCCAAGTCTTGCCCAGGTAATTATAGACCAGTAAGTTTAACATCTGTTGTGGGAAAAATGCCTGAGCGGCTCATAAGGGACTATATACAAGAACATGTGGACAAATACAATACTATAAGAGATTGCCAGCATTGATTTACTAAGAACAGAAGTCGGACCAATCTGATCTGTTTTTATGAAGAGGTGAGTAGAAGTCTGGATAGCGGGCAGCTGTGGATATTGTGTTTTTTAGACTTTGCAAGGGCATTTGACACTGTCCCGCATAAGCGTTTGTTAGGTAAATAGAATCCATTGGGTTAGAGATACAGTGTTAATTGGATTAAAAACTGGCTGTTGGATCGTACTCGGAGATGGGTGGTAAATGACTCCTACTCTGAGTGGTCCCCGGTAATGAGTGTGTGTGCCGCAGGCTCAGTATTAGGTCCTCTCTTATTTAATGTATTTATTAACGATATAGTGGAAGGGATCAATAGCACGGGTTCGATTTTTGCAGATGACGCCAAGCTATGCAGGGTAGTGCAATCTGTGGAAGATGCTCATAATTTGCAAGCAGACCTGGACACACTAAGTGCTTGGGCTTTCACTTGGCAAATGAGGTTCAATGTGGATAAATGTAAGGTTCTGCATCTGGGGAGAAATAATCCACAGGCATCATATGTCCTAGGGGGAGAAAAACTTGGAGAATCGCTTGTTGAGAAAGATCTGGGTGTTCTTGTAGATTACAGACAACAGAACAGCATGCGGTGTCAA
Organism: Phyllomedusa bahiana; assembly: GCA_025379985.1. NCBI lineage: Eukaryota > Metazoa > Chordata > Amphibia > Anura > Hylidae > Phyllomedusa > Phyllomedusa bahiana. The sequence goes on from JAODAL010038605.1 coordinate 6,919, forward strand.
TCAGCTGCCTCTAAGGCAAGTAAGATATTGGCGTGTATTAAAAGAGGCATGGACTCTTGGGACAAGGATGTAATTCTACCGCTGTACAAAGCATTGGTGCGACCTCACTTAGAATATGCTGTTCAGTTCTGGGCCCCAGTTTGTAGAAGAGATGTAATGGAGCCAGAGAGAGTGCAAAGACGAGCAAGCCAACTTATGAGGGGAATGGAGCATCTTAGTTATGAGCAGGGCTGTGGAGTCGGAGTCGGTGCCTATTTTGCAGGAGTCGGAGTCGTCATAAAAGGGACCGACTCCGACTCCCAAAATATATAATAAGTTGGTCCAGTTAGTTTGATGCATTGCAAAGAGCAAGAGGAATTGGGTCCAGCTGTTGCTACTGCTCCCATATCTTCAGCCTTATCACATGAGGAGTGTAAATGATGACATGGAGCAGGCAAAGCCCTGCCCCAAGTGAAAAGATTCTGCTCCCATGGCAAACAAATTTCAGCAAAATTTTTCTCCTGCTTTCAAATAAGTAGAAGAGTTCAGCCATTCATCAAAAGTGACTGTGGCTGAGGCAATTCCTTTATACCCTGACATTATTAGAGATGTTGCCCCTGTGGTCACCGATTTGCCCCCAACCCAAGTTAGTGTAGAGAGGCCGTTCTCTAGCCTGGAAATAATGAGATCAGATGTGAGGTCATGAATGCAGGATCTGATGGAGGCAATATTATTTCTCAGAACAAATTCAGAGACTCCACAAATGTTCCTGCAGCGTTTTACATATTTAAATTTTTTTGTGTTCTAAAGTCATATCCAATAAATATATTTTACACTGAGAAGCAAAATGGTAACATTGTTTTGAACTTGTGACTTTCAGCCTCCATATCTCACCATCCACTACAGCTTTGCACATGAGGCTACTGTAATTATATATACAGTGTGACGTACTCACATGCCTTCGGCCGCCATCTTGGGTAATCCCAGGGGATATTCCGCTCTTGGACCGCCGTCCTTTGGTAGAACGGTTGGCACTTTCACACAGGGCACTTGGACACCGGGATTCTTTCAATCTGGCCTCCACCAACTTTATTTCTTTAGCACAGCACACATTGTATAGAAAAACAGGTAAACAAAACCCTGGCCGTCTGGCCGCTCACTACACATATTGCGTCCCTATCTACATAGGGTCTGGACCTAATGTCCAGTGAGACATAGTCCGTTTTACCAGTCTCCACTGGTTTAGGCTTTCAGAGGTCAGCCACCTGCTGGCCTCAAGCCTCTGGGATAAAAGCCTCTCCTCAGCTCTTCGCCACTCCACTTCCAGGAAGCGTACCACACCCCCTGTATACCTGAAGGCCCAAGCCCTTTATAGGAAAACTGAGCCCTATCCAAATCCTGGCCTGGAACATGGGGAGTAGAAGCCCACCCGACACATTGTCTACTCCCAATAAGAGCTGACCCAGGAACAGCTGAAAAGCCACAATAATACTACCCCATTGCCAACCACTTAGTGAGGCTGACAATACATGCGGCTGGATCTTATGCCACCAAGGCCAGGTATCTTTGGTGGCATGTTGCATAAAGAACTCGGGTATAACTCCACCTAGTGGCGGAACTAGGTAACTACCTGTAGTTGCCCTATCACAACAGTCATCTTACTTATTTTATACATAAATTTGACTTGCAAGTATTTAGCATCTGCTTAGTTCTGCAGATTCTTTCCTGTAACTGCATTGTAACTGTTTTGCTCCTAAAAATCAAAATGTTAATTCTTATTATTTTGTTAGTATTTTGAAAATCCACCTTTTGGTTTTCAATACTGCCTGAATCCTTCTGGGCTCTGAATCAGATTCATGCAGGTCTTGACTAAAATCTGATCCCAGATCTCTTCTACATATTCCCAAAGTTGGTGCAGACTGGACTTGGATACAAATACAGCTGTAAGGATTCGGTGGATTCGCTGGACCACCGCAAGCGATGATAGTTAAGCCACGCCAGGGAACGGAATCTAAGTAGCCCCCGGTTTTCACCAGAGCCCGACGCAAAGCGGGATGGACTTGCTGCGGCGTGAGGCTACCAGGTCGTTACCCCTGTTGTGACTTGCTTGCGATGTCGGCCGGGGTACTGCGTGGCACAAAATCGTAATCCAGAGGCGTAGTCGAGGACAGGCAGAAGGTCAGGGTAGGCGGCAGAGGTTCGTGGTCAGAGACAGGCAGAAGGTCAGGGCAGGCGGCAATAGGCAGGGTCAGGAAACGTAGCGGAACGGACTGGTACACGGGTAATCAGTACGGACTCTAAACACTCTCCAAACTCACTGAACGCACACCAACAATCTGGCAGCGAGTGCTGGGGGCGTATACCTTATATAGGACCAGCGCCCGGCAATAGGCCAATTACCGGGACACTGGCCCTTTAAATCTAGACCAGCCGTCGCGCGCTAGGGGGCGGTCATGCGCACGGCGGCCGGGACGGACAGGAGCGGCGTGCACCGGAGCGCGGCCAGGTAAGAGAGCCGGCGTGGGAACGGGGGTGGTCGCGGGTGACCGCGATGCCCGCGCCGGACCCCCAGCAGGCAGGGGAATGGCCGCAGGGGCAGCGGCACCCGCGGCCGCAGTGACAACAGCTTTTTCTTCAACTCTACCCACAAGTGTTCAAAAGATCAAAACATTGTTACCCTTTTGCCTTTCAATGTCTGTTCTACCTAAATAGCTTGATTATTGTATCATAAGGTGATAAAAAGTCTGATGTTACCACTTTACTACAGTAACGTTATCACTTAAACATCCGCCATGTATGCGGGAGTCAGGAGTCGGAGGGTTGGGAAATTGAGGAGTTGGAGTCGGGGCTTTGGCTTGCTGACTCCACAGCCCTGGTTATGAGGAGAGGTTTAGTAGAATTGAACTTATTTAGTCTTGAGAAAAGACGGCTTCGAGGGGACATGATTATTTTATATAAATATATAAATGGTCCCTACAAAAAGTATGGGGAAAAATTATTTCATGTAAAGCCCCCTCAAAAGACAAGGGGACATTCGGCTAAAGAGAAAAGGATTCAATCTCCAGAGGTGAAGAGTGTTCTTCACTGTAAGAACTGTGAATCTGTGGAATAGCTGCCTGAGAAGCTGTCACAGCAGGAACTGTAAAGAGTTTCAAGAAAGGCTTAGATACCTACCTGGAACTAAAGAATATTAATGCGTACGTAGCTATATAAAATTCTGGATCAGGCTGGTGGAGGCTCTGGGGTCAGAGATAGGGTCTCCACTGGAGCAGATTGGTTCTTGCCTTGTGGGTTCCAGGGCATTAACCAGTGGTGAGGCTGTGCTTAATGTCCTTGTGTCTCTCCCTTCACCCACATTTTCACCACCCTTGGTTGAACTTGATGGACACGTGTCTTCTTTCAACCGTACTAACTATGTAATAAGAAATAGCTATAGGCCTCTGGTAGTGACCAGGCTAGTTAAAAAAAAAAAAAAAAGAAAGTTACTCACCTTTCCCGGATCCCCTGCAGAGCGGCTGCCTCCGGTGTCTGGCGAGACCCAGCGGTGCTGGGGGTGTGACGACACAGCTTGCATCACACTCCCTGTGCCCCTGATGTGTAGCTACGGTGTTCAGTTAGCAGCTGCTAACTATGTGCGGCCGGATTACAACAGCTGCGCAGAGTATATGCCGACCACCTGGACTAAAGTCAATGGACAGTTGACATGAGGTGTAGCCCGGGGCCATGGACCAGCAGAGCATGTGCCATGGCCTGGTGCCGGCGCGCGGCACAGTAGTTGGGGAACCCTGGCGCAGGGGCGTAGCTACAGGGGGTGCAGAGGTAGCAGTCGCTACTGGGCCCTGCAGCCTGAGGGGGCCCAAAAGCCCTTCTGTCCCATAAGGAGACACCAGCATTGTAAGTAGCACATGGTAGCAATGGGGCCCATTTCACTTTTTGCACTAGGGCCCAGGAGCTTCAAGTTATGCCTCTGCCCTGGCGTGGAGGTAGTGACATCCGAATAGTTACAAAAAATTGTTTTCTCTAGTTAGAAGTAAATAAAGCACATCTTACATGCCCCGTAATTCCTTAGTCCTGATAATGTCGATTCTGTCCATTTCCAGATGATTTTTTACCACCTGGATCACTTCCTGCAATGTAGGGACAGTTGGTTCCAACCATTTGGCCAGGACGCTTCTTTTAGCCGCTAATAAAAATATGTGCAGAATTGGGTGGTTCCTAAAATGTGGTTGTAAATTATGGAACAGGAGCTGTGTTGGCTCGAAGGTTAAATGATACCGAAGCTTAAGATTCAGAGTTTGTATGACTGTCTCCCAGAACTTCATGGTTTCCACACAGGTCCTATACTATGGACAAAATCCGAGCGGGGGGTGCCACACTTGGGGCAAGCCTGTTCCTGTTGTATTGAGTTAAAGAAACAAACAGCGTTTTTACAATACAAATACCACTTCATTTTTGGCTGCTAATTTCTTTTGCGCAATTTATATCCAAGGGTTAATTAAGTGTTTTTCTGATGTTGTAGTCAGTAAAATACACGTCGTTTTAACACGCCACATAGCTGTTCATTTTTGGCAGCTCACTTATTTTGCGCAATTTATATCCAAGGGTTAATTGTGTTTCTGCAGTTGTAGTCAGTAAAAGAAAGGTTTTTTTTTTAAACGCCAAAGAAGACATTTTTCCTGTAGCATAATTCATATCTGAAGGTTAATTAAGCCTGTTTTTGCTTTTGTAATCAGTAAAATAAACGGCGTTTTAACACGCCACATACCAGTTAAATTTTTGCTGCTCATTTCTTTGCGCAATTTCTATTAGAGTTAATTAAGCGTGTTTTTGCTATTGTAGTCAGTAAAAGAAACAGTGTTTTTCAACGCCAAAGACGAAATTTTTCCTGGTGATTCCTGTAGCATAATTTATATCCGAAGGTTAATTAAGCATGTTTCTGTTTTTTGTAGTCAGTAAAATACACGGCATTTTTACACGCCACATACCAGTTCATTTTTTCCTGGTGATTTCTGTAGCGCAATCTATATCCAAGGGTTAATTAAGCCTGTTTGTGCTTTTATATTCAGTAAAACACATGGTGTTTTTAAACGGCACATACAAGTAAATTTTTCCAGGCCATTTGTGGAGCGCAATTTATTTCCAAGGGTTACCAAGCTTGTTACTGGGTTCATTTGGAGTCAAATACAGGGTGTGTATTTATCATATACAGATATCTTCATCAAACAGTGTCTGTACATTTTAGAACAAACAGTATGTCAGACAGAGAGGTGGCAGGCTCTGCACCTGCGAGTGGCAGTGGCACAAACATTCCTGGAACAGGCCCAGGTCGCAGCACAGCAAGGGGACGTCGCAGCAGGGGTCACGCGGTGAGGCCAGAACTGCCGGTGTCATGTAATGGCCGTGTGTTGATCAGCAACCCAAGGGTTCTTGATTGGTTGAGTAGGTCATTAACTTCATCCCAGATGACATCTGACAACCCCAGCCAAGAGTCGGTGGGTTCGTCAGCTACAACTCTTAGTTGGCATGGTCCCTCAGCCAGAAAACTAGTATGTGGTCTGGGCTCAGCGCCACTATACAGCGAGGACGAACAATTTGAGGACAGTCAGCAGCTACTTGGCAACAAAGAGGTGGGGCAGACATCCCCTGCTTCTTGCAGTATTGATGTGGAGAGTGGCATGGGAGGTTTTTTGGCGAGCGGTCAGCCTCTGCATACCAAGACCGTTGAGGAGGACAGCAGTGACGATCAAACACTCATGAAGTATAAACGTGGTGGTTTGAATTCAGTTTCTGCATTACACCAGTTTGTTCAAATGCACCGTATGGAACTTCAACTGAAGGAGACCATAACTACAGGGAATGATTTAGGTGATTATTTTGCATTATGTGCCATTGTTGATTGAATTCAGTACAAAACTGGAATGGGACAGAACAAAAAAGAAGCAAAAGCAAATGCTGCAAAACGAGCTATGGATGAACTTCCGGTGGAACAAATTACATCCGAACAGATTTCAAGTGGTTTAAGAAAGCAAGTACATGAACAGATAACACAGGTGATAAAGGAAAAGTTTGCTAAACTATTATCCAGGTGTCCAGATTTTGAAAGCTGTGGAAATCCTTTAGCTGCATTTGTAATGGAAAAGGCTCCTCACACAACCACCTACAAGACTATAAAATAAATAATAATAATCTTTAGAGCCTATAGAGAAAGCGTTTCCTTCAGCCTCGTCTGTCATATCTGTGTACTGTACCTCTTGCCTTCGTCCCTTGACCACGAACCATTGCCGCCTGTCCTGACCTTTCCGCCTGTGCCCAACTCCGAGTTTGCCTTGCAATTTTGTACCATGCTACACCTCGGCTGCAGCGACCTGGTAGACTCCCGCTGCAGCAAGTCCATCCCACTTTGCGGCGGGCTCTGGTGAAAACCGTGACCTACTTAGACCCCACTCCCTGGCGTGGCTATTGCCATCGCTTGCAGTGGTCCAGTGGATCCACTACCGCTGTCCGTGACAACATGAAGCAGTGGAATGACGTTATTCATCCCGTAGTCCTGGCGACTGACAAATAACGCATGTCCGAATGAAAGGGCCTGAGAAAACGGCATGTGTCATGCATGAGCTGCCACTGGCCGACATTAAAATTACACAGGAGTCTACTCCTGTAGCTTGGATCATCAATAAACCATTAATAGCCTTTCTCTGTTCATAGAGTCGTTCCTACATCTGGAGGCTGGAACTCCAATGTTTGGAAATGTCACATATCAGCCTATGTTGGGGGAGGCCGGTCTGCACTGCGGCTTAAGAAGGGTGTGCTTGGCGGTGTATGAACAGCTGAAGTGCATGCAAAGTTTCCTGGCCATTTTTAGAATGTCTTGCAGATGGGTGTAAGACTTGAACAACCAGATTAAACAGGTATGCCATGCAGGGAGCGTGAAAAGAAAAAAAGCAAATTGGAGACAGCGCTCCCTTGTGTACTATAGTAGATGCAGTAGATAACATGCGTAGAGATATACTACTCACCTCTCTTAGTTGTGCTTGGTATAAGGCACAACACTTATAAACGCATTACAACAGTTTTTATTGGAACTGTTGTGAAAAACCAAACGTCCGCTGCAGAGGTATCGGGACTTCACTTCCTTCCTGGGACCAGGAATAGGGAGGTTTCAAATATATATAACGGTCTGTAAAAGTATACTCCTTATTACAAAATCCTCCAATCCAAAAGTACTGCGCTGGACTAAGCCGGTATCATTAAAGAGGAAAACGCGTTTTGTGTCACAACTGTGACACTTCCTCAGTTCCAATGCATTCAGAATGAACAGAAAAAGGGCGATTTAAATACAAACAAACAGGCAGACAAAATGACCGCCCAGAAATTGGCATGCACATATGTACTAGATTATAACATTTAAAACACATTAAAATACTTTATATGTAAAATGAAGACATGCTAAATAAAACTATATTGCAATCATGTTTAAAATGTAACATATGTATCACCCTAAACACTTTAGATTAGTATGAACTAGTTAAACTACGGATGGGTGATGCATTCAGCTTTTTTTATTTTTTTTGTGGTGATGTCTCCTCTATCCACTAGATGTCGCTAAAGTGATTCAAACTCTCTCAGCTGAGAGCAGATACTCTGTAACTAGATGTTTCTGGCTGACAGACACAGCCAAAGAGACAAACTAGACTGCCTGATTCTCGGTCAGAACAAGGTATATATAATATAATCTATTGTAATCCATCTTGATAAAATGTTACTGGAGGAATTATGCAGGAACTCATGACAATAAAAATTGTGAAGATGTGAGATCATAGAATTTAATGATCGTGCAACGGACTGGACCTGCACTATATACTGAAAAGCAATCTTAAATCATTAGGTGTGATAAATGTTATTTGTTTAATATCCCCTCAACTTATGAGTTCAGTGGACTCACTGAGTCCTTGGGGAGTCAATGTCTGTAGCTGATATATCCAATACATTTCTTTTCACATCGGGACCTCAGCCCGACTAGGAATGTGATCGGGGACGTGATCAATCAGCATAAGTTGTAATTTTTGATGATCACAATTATGAACTTCTGTCATGTGCCTGGGTACACTATGTATCATGAATTTTTTCTTTATATTACTTCTATGACTATTCATACGTTTGTTAACTTGTTGGGATGAGCGTCCACCATATTGCTTCTGACAAGGACAGGTTAGTAAATAAATTACATAGGAACTTGTACAGGAGAGGTGGTAGTTCACATAAAACGTTTTATGTGTGCTATTTGATTGAAAACTTTTTTGCCCCTGGGTTATACACTCACCGGCCACTTTATTAGGTACACCTGTCCAACTGCTCGTTAACACTTAATTTCTAGTCAGCCAATCACATGGCGGCAACTCAGTGCATTTAGGCATGTAGACATGGTCAAGACAATCTCCTGCAGTTCAAACCGAGCATCAGTATGGGGAAGAAAGGTGATTTGAGTGCCTTTGAACGTGGCATGTTTGTTGGAGACAGAAGGGCTGGTCTAAGTATTTCAGAAACTGCTGATCTCCCGGGATTTTCACGCACAACCATCTCTAGGGTTTACAGAGAATGGTCCGAAAAAGAAAAAACATCCAGTGAGCGGCAGTCCTGTGGGCGGAAATGCCTTGTTGATGCCAGAGGTCAAAGGAGAATGGGCAGACTGGTTCGAGCTGATAGAAAGGCAACAGTGACTCAAATAGCCACCCGTTACAACCAAGGTAGGCAGAAGAGCATCTCTGAACGCACAGTACGGCGAACTTTGAGGCAGGTGGGCTACAGTAGCAGAAGACCACACCGGGTGCCACTCCTTTCAGCTAAGAACAGGAAACTGAGGCTCCAATTTGCCCAAGCTCATCGAAATTGGACAGTAGAAGATTGGAAAAACGTTGCCTGGTCTGATGAGTCTCGATTTCTGCTGCGACATTCGGATGGTAGGGTCAGAATTTGGCGTCAACAACATGAAAGCATGGGATCCATCCTGCCTTGTATCAACGGTTCAGGCTGGTGGTGGTGGTGTCATGGTGTGGGGAATATTTTCTTGGCACTCTTTGGGCCCCTTGGTACCAATTGAGCATCGTTGCACACCTTGTTGAATCTATGCCACGAAGAATTGAGGCAGTTCTGAAGGCAAAAGGGGGTCCAACCCGTTACTAGCATGGTGTACCTAATAAAGTGGCCGATGAGTGTAAGTTTACATGTTAAACATAAACTAGACCCACACTTAAAAGCGCCTGTTTGAATATTATTTTTATTAAGTGTTTTTATTTTGTTTAATGTTACTTGGGGCTATAATTTAACTGTATTTGCCCTTCTAAAAATGATTGGAGGAGCTTTTGGTAAAGAATCTTTCAAATAAGGATCGTGATGTAATATATACCAATGCTTTTTTAATATTGATCCCATATGGAAATGAGACGAACTGTATCTAGTAATGAAGTATGATTTGTGTATCTTATTTTTAGTTTCTTTTATTTCTATGTCTGTCTCTGGACTTATTTTTTGAGATACACTCTTGTTGAGTGAGTATTTTCGCCCTGTTGGAAGCTTCCTGTATTAGCTTCTGTGGGTAATGTTTTTCCTGGAGCCTTTTTTTGATTATAGCTGATTGTTTATAGCCGATTGATTGTTTATTTATTCATAGGGGCTTTTGAAAAAGAGCATATATATATATACCAATAATTTGGCCCACAATATAATATTGTACAAGAGATTTATTGACGATTTGTTTTTTATTTGGGGGTACCAAAGAAGAAGCAGAATTATTTCTAGCAACTATTAACACTAATCTGTGGGGAATCTCCTTTACTGATAACATTTCTATGGAGGAAATCGATTTCCTGGATTTGATTATTAAGAAAAGTGTAGATAAATATATAACAACTACCTTTTTCAAACAAGTGGACACGAATAGTTTTCTAGATTTTCATAGTTCACATCTTCATAAATGGAAAACGAACATACCATTTGGTCAATTCAGGAGAATACGCAAAAATTGCACAAATATGGAAGATTTTAATAAACAATTGCCAATAATCAAAAAAAGGCTCCAGGAAAAACATTACCCACAGAAGCTAATACAGGAAGCTTCCAACAGGGCGAAAATACCCACTCAACAAGAGTGTATCTCAAAAATAAGATCAGAGACAGAAATAGAAATAAAAGAAACTAAAAATAAGATACACAAATCATACTTCATTATTAGATACAGTTCGTCCCATTTCCATATAAGATCAATATTAAAAAAGCATTGGTATATATTACATCACGATCCTTATTTGAAAGATTCTTTACCAAAAGCTCCTCCAATCATTTTTAGAAGGGCAAAAACAGTTAAACTATAGCCCCAAGTAACATTAAACAAAATAAAAACACTTAATAAAAATAATATTAAAACAGGCACTTTTAAGTGTGGTTCTAGTTTATGTTTAACATGTAAACTTATAACCCAGGGGCAAAAAAGTTTTTAATCAAATAGCACACATAAAACATTTTATGTGAACTACCATCTCTCCTGTACAAGTTCATATGTAATTTATTTACTAACCTGTCCTTGTCAGAAGCAATATGGTGGACGCACATCCCAACAAGTTAACAAACGTATGTATAGTCATAGAAGTAATATAAAGAAAAAATTCATGATACATAGCGTACCCAGGCACATGACAGAAGTTCATAATTGTGATCATCAAAAATTACAACTTATGCTGATTGATCACGTCCACGATCACATTCCTAGTCGGGCTGAGGTTCTGATGTGAAAAGAAATGTATTGGATATATCAGCTACAGACATTGACTCCCCAAGGACTCAGTGAGTCCACTGAACTGATAAGTTAAGGGGATATTAAACAAATAACATTTATCAAACATAGGTCGACATGTATGATCGGGATTTCCGCCTGTTTTTTGGCGTATACTGCGCCTCCCGGCCCGAATCCCGCTGTCGGACCCGGGGATTCAGTGTTAGGCGCAGTGATTGCCACTTTCAGCTGCGCCCCGCATGAAGGGGCGAGCAGTGGGCACGGGGTAGGCGTTCCGGGGCGGGACGCGGCGCGCTCGAGAACCCCGAGGCATGTACGATGGCGAGTCGGCAAAGCGAGGCGCAGTGCAGCGCTCGGCAGCTCCGACAGGCAGACCGGGTTTTTTTTGGTCTAAATCCTCCGGCAGAGGCGAAGTGAAGCAGGATCGGAACATGCGAGGAAGCAGATAGAAGATCGCGCCAGAAATCTCGGCGCTCCGCTCCGTGCAGCAGGAGTATGATTCCGAAAAAATCGCCTTTATAAAGGTGGAAAACATTGTCAGAAAAGAGCTGACGTACAAAATAAACATAATTTAAAAAAAAAAATCACTTTCCAAAAATCAATAACGGCGCAATATCAAGAATTATGATATTGGAAATTGCCGGGAAATACAGTAATTCAAATTCTGAAACCTATTCTCATTGGTCAGCATAAACCGGCCAATCAGAATAGGAGCGACAGTGAACCATTAAAAGCTATGGGGAAGGATTGACCAATCAGAATCCATGGCGGGACAGTTCAAAATACAGTAAAAATGCTGAAAAAAAGCTGATTGGCTGAGCTAGCGGGGGCTTGGCTAGCTCAGCCAATCAGAATAGGAGCGACAGAGACCCATTAAATCCTATGGAGAATTATTGACCAATGAGAATAGGAGCGACAAAGACCCATTCTAGCCTATGGAGAAGTTTAGACCAATCAGAATCCACGGCGGGACAATTCAAAATACAGTAAAAATGCTGAAAAGAGGTGATTGGCTGAGCTAGCGGGGGCTTGGCTAGCTCAGCCAATCAGAATAGGAGCGACAGAGACACCATTAAAACCTATGGAGAATTATTGCCCAACCAGAATAGGAGCGACAAAGACCCATTCTAGTCTATGGAGAATTTTAGTCCAATCAGAATCCACGGCGGTATAATTCAAAATACAGTAAAAAGACATAAAAGAGCTGATTGGCTGAGCTAGCGGGGCCTTGGCTATCCCAGCCAATCAGAGCGCGAGCTACTTCTCCCATTATAGTCTATGGAGAGATGGGCGCTCTGAAATCTCGGCGCTCAGCGCCGTGCGGCATGAATTATTAATAAAAAAAATATTTTTATTAAATGTAAAACATTATCAGATAAAGAGCCGAACCCTTCTTTACAAATAAAGCAGTTAAAAACCCAAACAACGCGTTTGTCGCCGAGACCGGCGCTACATAGGGAATTGCAATAGAGAGAATTGCCGGGAAATACAGTAATTCAAATTGTTTAAGCTATTCTCATTGTCGGCATAAACTAGCCAATCAAAATAGGAGCGACAATGTCCCATTATAACCTATGGAGGAGAATTGACCAATCAGAATAGGAGTGACAATGTCCCATTATATCCTATGGAGAAAAATTGACCAATCATATTCAAAGGCGGGACAGTTCAAAATACAGTAAAAAGGCAGAAACGAGCTGATTGGTTGAAGCAGCGGGGGCTCGTCCAGCTTAGCCAATCAGAGCGCGAGCTACTTTCTCATAGTTCTATGGGAAAAAGAAATTCCGAGCGCGCTCTGTGATTGGCTAAGTTAAGAGGCGCCGTTATTTGGACCAATGGGAGAGCGAGCGCGCTCCTATGGGTTTTCTAATGCAATCTGAAATAAAACTGTACATGGCCGAAATCAAATTATAACACTACAGAAGTTGTCACGATGTGTATATAAAATGAATAATAATATGGGGGTAACGAAAAAAAATATTATCTGTTCATGAACAAATGAACGCTTATTAACTTGCTTTCTTAAACCACTTGAAATCTGTGTGGATGTAATTTGTTCCACCGGAAGTTCATCCAAAGCCAGTTTTGCAGCATTTGCTTTTGCTTCTTTTTTGTTCTGTCCCATTCCAGTTTTGTACTGCATTCAATCAACAATGGCACAGAATGCAAAATAAGCACCTAAAACATTCCCTGTAGTTATGGTCTCCTTCAGTTCAAGTTCCATACGGTGCATTTGAACAAACTGGTTTAATGCAGAAACTGGATTCAAACCACCACGTTTATACTTCATGAGTGTTTGATCGTCACTGCTGTCCTCCTCAACGGTCTTGGTATGCAGAGGCTGACCGCTCGGCAAAAAACCTCCCATGCAATTCTCCACATCAATACTGGAAGAAGCAGGGGATGTCTGCCCCACCTCTTCGTTGCCAAGTAGCTGCTGACTGCCCTCCTCAAATTGTTCGTCCTTGCTGTATAGTGGCGCTGAGCCCAGACCACATAGTAGATCTCTGGCTGAGGGGCCCGAACGGGACAGAGGCGGGTTGAGGACAGGTGAGGGGCGCTGACCTGTTCCCGGGCCATGCCAACTAAGAGTTGTATCTGATGTTCCCATCGACTCTTGGCTGGGGTTGTCAGATGTCATCTGGGATGATGTTGATAACCTACTCAACCAATCAAGAACCCTGGGGTTGCTGATCAACACACGGCCGCTACATGACACTGGCAGTTCTGGCCTCACCGAGTGACCCCTGCTGCGACGTCCCCTTGCTGTGCTGCGACCTGTGCCTGCTCCAGGAATGTTTGTGCCACTGCCACTCGCAGGTGAAGAGCCTGCCACCTCTCTGTCTGACAAAAATGTACAGAAGTATAATGTTGTACCGTGTTAGCCATAGAAAGTAGTAGAAGAGTGAAGAAATCAGGCGATACCTTTTTCAGGCTAACTGAGTATATTTGATGGTGAGCTTTCGAGAGAACTAGCTCCCTTCTTCAGACATGATGATATACAAGAAATTGAAAATTCACAGACTTTTTATACACAAAAGGCATGGACCTTCAAAGGATCTTAGAATTCTTAAAAATAACAAATTGCAATATAAGCAGAGAAGTCATTTACAACAGGTCAAGACATCAACTATCTGGAAACTTGTGAGGCATGATGGAGGGGTCAGTAAATCTGCCTCTTATCTCGCAGCCATCAGGTGTAATTTGTGGCCATAGCAGTTCACACATAGTTTGACATAAAGCTGGCATGAATATTTAGCCCATTTTGCAGAGTCTGAAATTTTTGCATTAATTTAAATTCCCACTCCTTTCTCTCCCTCTGCATCTTAAAGTGTCCCATTAAAACCATAATTTTCAGATCTTCAATACAATGGTCATCTCTGGAGAAGTGTTGTCATCACTGGAAGATCAGTTCTGCTGTTATTAATGGTGAATCTGTGTGAGTTCATGCGCTGGCTGAGTCTCTGTCCTGTTTCCCCCACATAAAGGCCTGTGGTTGGGCATTGCGCACACATGATCAGATAAACCACATTGGAAGACCTGCAGGAAAATGTCCCCTTAATTCTGTGCACCCGCTGGGACTGTGGTACAGGTACACTGTCAGTGGTGTGAATGTGACTGCAGGTCTTGCACCTGTTCTGCAGGCAGGGTGAGGTGCCATTTTCAGTTGGGGCCTTCAGGGCGCTCCAGACAATAATACGCCGCAGGTTTGGTGGTTGCCGAAAGGAAAGGAGAAGGGGGACTGGGAATATGTCTTTGAGTCTGTTGTCCCTATGTAGTACAGGTTGAAGTTACTTGGCAATCTTTCGTAGGATCTCCAGCTCTTCACTCTTCTAAAAATGTACAGACTCTGTTTAATGAAGATATCTGTATATGATAAATACACACCCTGTATTTGACTCCAAATGAACCCACTAACAGGCTTGGGTAACCCTTGGATATAAATAGCGCTACAGAAATGAGCACCAAAATATTAACTGGTATGTGGTATGTAAAAACGCTGTGTATTTTACTGAATACAAAAGCACAAACAGGCTTAGATAACCCTTGGATATTCAATGCACTCCAGAACTGACCAGATAGCATTTAAATGTATATGCAGCAGAATTAGACCCACCCTGTACTTGAATTACAATACCCCATAAACTGAATCAAAATTATAATGGAAGAGGAGCAGTCTCTGATAAAAGCAGTGACATCCCCCCAAAAATCGCTGTTAAAAATTTTTCTTTTGTGTGAGATTTCTGCAGTAGAAGCTGCACCTGTGTCAGTCACAGCACTGGTTGCCCATACAGTACAGGATACAACATAAACTCATCACTCTCACCCATAAAGCTCTCCACAGCGCTGCACCCTCCTACATCTCCTACCTCGTCTGTCTACCACCCGACTCGCTCTCTCCGCTTTGCTGATGATATCAGATTACGTTCTTCAATCATCCGAACCTCCCATGCCTGTCTCAAAGATTTCACACGTGCAGCACCAGTTCTCTGGAAAATGCTTCCGCGGACGATCAGGCACACTCAGAACCCTTATAGTTTTTGAGAGGTCCCCGAGAACACATCTTCTCATTCGCCTTACCAGAATCGCTTAATGGGCTTAACCCCCACCCCACTCTCTACACACACATTTCTGTCACTCCCTACAATTTCTGGCACAATATCTTAATAGATCTACTGTAAAGGGTGCAGGACCATCCGGAATTATATTATAAAACGGCACCCCATATTTATGTCAAACACAGGCTGGACCATTGTAAAACCTAGGACATCTCACCCTTTCGACCACTCATACACCTAATAATTACATAGAGCTCTTGGAGCAGAGGCCCTCACACCTTGTGTCTCACTGTAAGTAAGCTTTTCATTGTGCAATTAAGTCTTTTTGTCTGTACCTACAACCTCCAAATTGTAACAAGTGCTGCGAATATGTTGGAGCTATATAAATTTAAGGTTAAAATTATTATGTTAGTAGGAGCTAGTTACTTCCAGTATCGGATTGTGACTTCAACAGGAGTGAGCCACGCGAGTAGGCACACTATAATTTGTAATAGGATAGACGATGCATTGCCAAAGAGAGGGAAGGGGGGCTGAGAGAGCAGGCTCGATGACAAGGTCCACGAGTTTTGTCATTCGTTTGCATGTTTTCCTCAACCGGTCTATGACAGTATCATATGAAAGATCTTAAATTAGACAACCTAGACCCTTGCAAATTCATCTCTTATCATGAGAGGGAGATCATCGTGGCTGTTTTGATTTCTGTTTGCCAACTATTTAAGGGGATCGGATACAGAGCTTTAAAGAAGGCAACCTCAAATGCTTATAAATGTTTTTTATATGAAGAATTCTTGTGATTACATAAAAAGAAGACAGGTGTGAGTATTGCATACACTTTTGTATAATACAAGCATTACAAAGGCAAAGCACTTATAAAATTGATTACACAATACTTACATTACACCTCTATATGGGTCAAAAGCTTTACCAGGAATCTTATAGCAATCATTTATCGTCGACAGCTGGAGAAGTGGGCTCAGCGAAGATAGACAGAATCCCTGAGATCAACACCATGCACAGTGTCCCTCATAACAGGTCGAAAGAGCTCACTAGAATTGTAATAAGCAATCATCTATCGGCATCAGCTGGTGATAAGTGTGGCCAGCCGAAGAAAGAGACACATTCCTGGGATACATCACTGTGGTGGTGAGGCATCCCTCGCGCCCACAGGGTCTCATACTTCTAATTTTGCAGCATAACATATATCCTCATTTGAAACAAATGCCTGCGCAACCAAGTGTTACACAAGCTAACAGATCAGTATTTTTTTAGTATAAGGCCCCCCCTCCGAATCGCCAGTTTTTCAGAGGTTAACCTGGCACTGGAAAAATCCATCAGCGGAGGTTGAACACCACTGGTAATAAGCCATGAAGACCTACATTCCCATCCTTCTCCCTATAACATTGCTGGACAATTATTATAAACATACTCACTTAATCCCATGGTGACGCGTTCTCACAACAAAATGCGAGAAACACTGAAAACAGACCTTATGTGTACAGGGTTTATGTGGTTCTCTAATTCCACTAAACATTACCAGCAGTTAAGAAATTTACAGCTTAAAGACTATTACCATCTACTATTCTTAAAGAGATCCTGTCAATATGGATTCCGGATGGTCAATTAATATCTTAGCACTACAATCCACCCTTGACCATCCAGAATCCATATTTTATCTATATACAACACCATATCCCAAAGGAATAGCTTCAGCAGATGAAATACATTGTATACAGCAAACAAGAGTGCACATGCAACACAAACTATAGCCAAAAGTACTAATAAAATATAGCGTGAAACAATCAAGGATCAGTAACCAGGAAAATAACCAAGCCCACGCCTTCACTACAACACTTACTTTTGTGTGATGTGATCGATGCTATCCTGTAACTGATCTGAGACTGCAAATCATGGCTCAGATCCGACAAGTTAAAACAACACATCCCCTCAAACTCCTGACATCCATGGTAAAATGTTTGGTAAAATGTTTGAAGGTTTTCTCAGAGATGCTATCCTGGAGTATCTCACTGAAAATAAATGTATAGACGGCCAATTCCCAGTCCTGGGTGTTTATGAAGAACGGTCCCTGTCAGACAATCTCAACCCACTTCTATGAGGAAGTCAGTGCTAGACTGATCGGGGTGAGGCACGGATGTCATATATCTAGATTTTTCTAAAGCAATTTGATACTGTGCCCACATAAAAGGGTCTTTGTAAATAAAATGAGAATGCTTGACTGGGGGAAAATGTGTGCAAGTGGTAGGATAATGTAAACTGGCACACAGAAAGAAAACAAAGGGTAGTAATTTAAACGGTACATACTCTGACTGGATTGCTTTACAGTTGGTTGTACCACAAGGGTCAGTATTGGGCCCTATCCTCATTTAACATTTTCATTAATGATCTTACCAGGGAATACACAGTAGAATATCGATCTTTTGCAGACGATACTAAGCTCTATAAAAGTAATCAACACACTAGAGGATAATATGTTATTACAAAGGGATCTGGATAGTTTGGAGGCGCTGGTCAGGGAGAAATGCAGATGAGTTAAAACAACTGAAAAATGCAAGTTAGTCACAAGGGAAGAGAAATCCATTACAGATTACATTGTTAAATGGAAAAACACTGGGTAAAACAGTGACATGGAGAAGGACTTGGGAATCCTCGTGACAGTAAAACGTAATTGTAGCAGCCATTGTCAGCAGCAGCAGCGCAAAGCAAATAGGATCAGCAGTGTGACGCATTAAAAGGGTGCATAGATCACATGATGAGAATATTATACTCCCATTATACAAGTCACTGGTTAGACCACAAATGGAATATATGTACAGTTTTTGGGCACCAGTGCACAGGAAAGAACATTGTAAGCTGCCAACAAAGGCGGGCAACAAAAATAATAAAAGGACGGGGGGACTACAGACCCAAAAAAGATTTGGAAGATTAGGGTTTTTAGTTTAAGAAAAGAAGGTTTGGGGGGGGCATAAAAAATGTTTAAATACATCAAAGGCAATATAGAGATCTCTCCCAAGATTTATTTATACACAGGGCTGTATCAAACAAGGGGGCATCCCTACTCTTGAGGAACGAAAATTTTTTACAAAACTAGAAAGGGGTTCTTTACTGTAAGACAGGGACTATGGAATTCCTTTCCGAGGGACTTTCGGTGAATTCATAACCGAGTTTAAAAAGGGTTTTTGGGTGCATTTCTGGGGCGTAATAATATAAAATTTTCAATGACTGGACAGGAGGGGGCATTGTCCAGGGATTCTCTATTGCCAGATTGGAGTCAGGAAGGAATTTTCCCTAAAATGAGGAAAAGGCTTCTACCCATTGGGGGTTTTTGCCCTTTCCCTGGGTCAACACCTAGCACAACACTGAAATAAAAAGGACGACTTTCTTTTTTTAGCCTTACAAACTATGAAACTATGAAACATGGTGATGTTAATAGTAACAAATAATCTATAGTCCGCTTTTTTTAAATTCTGTAAAAAAAGCTTTCCGAAAAACTTTGATAGATATAAATATATATTCAAAGGGGCTCTACTGGAAAGGAATTTATTGTTTAAAGGGCAACAAGAAAAATCCCCCTGAAAGCCCTAGGCGACATATAAAAGCAAATGCAGGGATCCTAAAAGGGGATAAGGGATAACCCTAGAATTTCGACTTCAATAAGGGACCCCCGGAGGGCCCCAGTTTCATATTTTTGAAACCACATCGCCAAATAAAATTATTAATCGGGGAAACAAAAAGCCCAAAATTTGCTGCAAAAAAAAGGGAAAATAGGTGAATTCTGAATATAAAAGGGTTGGCAACATAATCCCCTGAAATTTTCCTATTCTGCCGGGGCCCGGGGATTTTTCGACTCAGGATTTTTCTGCAATATCCCAATTTTCCTGTTTGTTTTTCATTTGGAGGTTTAAATTCCTTTTAATGAAATTCTTGGGGTTTAAGAAGGAAGTTTCCAGCCCCAACATAAAGGAGCCCTTGAAAGCCCAAACTCTTGTACTAGGAAGGATTTGAAAATCTGAAATACTTTGGGTTCCAAATGGTCTGTGCTGGGACATTACATTTTTTTGTTTTTTTTGATCAATATTTTTGAAAAAAACTGAAAAGAAATTTAAAAGACAAATATTTTTTTTAAACCCTTGGTGTTTAAAAATTTGGTTATTTTTTTTGTTTTTTTAATTTTTTTTAAAACTTTGATAATTTTAAGTGCAAAAATTCCCCCGGGGTTTTACTAAGCTATACATAATAGGATTGTTTTTGCTGGGGCCCTGTATTAGGGGGCTATTAAACTTTTTAGGTAATACTGAAGTAAAAAATCTTGACTTTTCCGAAATCCCCTGAGATCCAATCAGTGACGTCACTGGGGTTCTGTGCTAGTATCATGGGGATTAAGCCCCCAAAAGGGTTTTGGGGGGTTCCCGTATCATCCCCTGTTTTGGTGTTGCTTTTGGTTTTCGTCCTTCTTTTTTTTGCTCTTGGGGAATTTATTAGCACCCGGGGTTATTTTCTGGAGCTCTAGAACCCCTTTTTCTAAGAGGGGAAACCCCTTTCCCTGAAATTTCCCCAATTACGGGACTCATCCCCCAAAAAGGAAACTGAATTAATGGGGAAAAAAATTTTTAATTTTTAAAAATACAAATTTTTATAGGCCGTTTGGGAAAAATTTTAAAATTGAAAATTCTGGTTTTGGGAAAAGCAAAAATATCCCGTATTTTGAATTATTACCTTTTTTTGTTTGGGACTTGCACTAACCCCCAAAAACCTAATGCCTCGTGTTTCGGGGTCCCTTTGTTATACAAATTAATAATTAAATGTGTCCTAATACTGGAAAAAGGATTTTTGTAGGGGGATTGGTGAAGCCAGGGGTGTTAGGTGCTAAATCGCCATCCCGCGCATTTTAAAACCCCCCTTGGGACGCCACGGGCAAAAAAGGGGCCGAAAGGGTTTAAAGAAAATTGGGAAGGGTTAAGCCCCCAAAAGGGTCGCTACTCGGGATCGGGGCCCCCCCCTTGTGAAGGTTTCCCCGTCCCGCCAAAATTTTCTTCACCCGGCGGGAAATAAAAAACATAAAAAAAAAAAAAAAAGGGGGGGGGGTTTTTTAAAAAAATAAAATCCCCCCCCCCCTTTTCGTCATTTGGGGCAAATTAAAAAAAATAATAATTCCCCCTATTTTTGGGTGTCCCCCACTTTCCAAAAAGTCAAAAATCTTTTAAGACAAAACCCATCTTTTTTCCTTTTGTGCTGAAAATTGAGGCCCTTTTGGGGGTTTTCCAGGGGTCCCCTAAAAAATTGGGAATAAATGTACTAAAAAAAAGTAGATCCAAACGGGTTTAAAAAAAAAGGTGCAAAAAGGGCCCTACTAAAAGTCCGTATTGGAAAAAGGACAAAAAATTTTTTTTTAGGGGAAACCAAAAAACATAAGGGAAAACCCTACATGTTTTTTTTTTTTCCTGGATTTGTCCCCAACCCTTTAAACTACAAGAACACACAATTATACTAAAGTTTGAATACCGAAAAAACCAAAACCCTCCCCCCCGGGGGCAAGTAGGTTTTTTTTTCCACTTTCCCGGGCCCCCCCTTTTTTTGCATTTTCCCAGTAAAATTCTATGGTTTCGGGGGAATGACATTTTAGAAAGCCCAAATCTTCTCCAGCAAAATAAAACCCTTTTCATATGTCTATTTCAGTGGCCCCGCCAAAAAGGGGTTAACAATAAATTTTTTTCCCCCATTCTGGGGCGACTTCTCTCTTATGGAACATTACATTTCCCTCCTGTGGGGGGGAATTCTCCCTTTTGTTTTTCTAGATGGGGGCTTTAACTACAAAAGACTTCCCCCCATTCTGAACATAAAAAGGCTTCTCCCCGGGGTTTTAATTCTCTCATGTGTAACAAGAATTTTATTTGTTTATAAAAATTTTCCCCCATTCTGAACAAAAAAGGGGTTCTCCCTTTTGGGGAATTCTCCCTTTTGTTGGGAATTTTTTATTTGGGGTTTTCTTTGGGGAAAAGAATTTTCCCCCATTCTGAACTGAAAAGGCTTTTTTCCCCCTTTGTGAGTTCCTCATGGGTTTAAAAAATAGTTAAATTTTTTTTGGGAAAAGATTTTCCCCCAAATTTTGAACATGAAAAAGGCTTCTCCCCAGTGTGATTTCGCTCATGTATAACAAGAGATGATTTGTTTGTAAAATATTTCCCACATTCTGAACATGAAAAAGGCTTCTTCCCTGTGTGAATGATCTTGTGTGCAATTAGATTTGATTTGTTTGTAAAAGATTTCCCACATTCTGAACATGAAAAAGGCTGCTCCCCTGTGTGAAGTCTCTCATGTGTAACAAGAGTTGATTTGATTGTAAAAGATTTCCCACATTCTGAACATGAAAAAGGCTTCTCCCCTGTGTGAATGATCTTGTGTGCCGTTAGATTTGATTTGTTTGTAAAAGATTTCTCACATTCTGAACATGAAAAAGGCTTCTCTCCTGTGTGAATTCTCTCATGTATCACAAGTTGTGATTTCTCTGCAAAACATTTCCCACATTCTAAACAAGAAAAAGGCTTCTCTCCTGTGTGAATTGTCTCATGTGTAACAAGATGTGATTTCTGTGTAAAAGATTTCCCACATTCAGAACATGAAAACGGCTTCTCTCCTGTGTGAATTCTCGTGTCTAACTAGATGTGATTTATTTGTAAAAGATTTCCCACATTCAGAACATGAATACAGCTTCTCTCCTGTGTGAATTCTCTCATGTTTAACAAGAGTTGATTTTTCTGTAAAAGATTTCCCACATTCAGAACATGAATATGGTTTCTCTCCTGTGTGAATTCTTCTGTGAGCAACAAGGTTTGAGTGGTTTGTAAACAGTTTACCACATGGAAACCTTTTTCCCTCTTTTTGGCCTGTACTTGTGGTAAACATCTGTGGTTGGTCAGGAGAAGGTGCCTCATCATTGGGGGGATTATAGGACTGGTCTGTACTCTGTCGCCCTGGATGTACATTCAGGATATTGCAGTTATCCCCTGCAGAGTGCTGCATGATATCTTCTGCTTTATAACTTAGTGAGGGCATGCAGTTTCCTTCAGAGATCTTATAAAATTGTTCTGTTAAAATCAAAAATATGTTTTAATGATTTATTTTCTTTTCCAATCACAAAAGAGAAACATTTTAAACATTTCATTTAGGCGGGAAAACTCCGGGCACTTTTATTAATTTATTTTGGGCCCAAAGTCAAAATTTGGATCCAGCAGGCCCCACTTATTATGAAATTTTCCCTATTTCCCCAATTTTTGTATGTAGCCTGTGCAAGAATTCTCTGTGAGCGGGGACTTGCTAGGTGTGAAAAGGGGTGATATGTTTGTTTTGAAACCCCCATCCCTCACGGGCTTTTTAAGAGTTAAAAAAATGGTAAAATAGAGAGTTTCAGAAAGGGTTGATTACGGGGTTTTCACATAATTTTGATCTGTTGGCCCTTTGCGGGTAGTTAAAGGGGAATTTTGGGATGGAGAAATAAAACATGGAAAAAGTGCAGAGAAAGAACAGATATCAGTATCCCTCTGCTAACCCAGCTTTTTTATGGGGCCCCCGGAGAAAGAGGGAAGCCCAAAAAAGCAACCTCTAAAAAAACCCCAACGTGTATGGGGCCATGGGAAAAAAGACGGATGTCGCTGCCCCCCTCTGCTAACCCTGCTGGAAAGGGGGCCCAGAGCAAAGGGATGTCACTCCCAACCTCTGCAAAACCCTTACGGTTTTGGGGCCCCGGAGCAATGGATGCCCCCTGAACCCCCCCAAAGATCCTATTTTTGTAGGGGGCCCGGGAGCAAAAAGGGATGTAAACCGCATGTCTGCAAATCCTGCTACGTATGGGCCCAAGGGGGCGACGGATGCCCACGAAACCTCTGCAAAACCCTCCAACGTGTATGGGCCCAGAAAAACCCGGATAATTTTGAAACCTTTCTGCAAACCCCTTACTGGTATGGGGCCCGGGACAGGAAGGGAAAGCCCCTGCACCTCTCAACCCTCCCTTTGAAATGGGGCCCCAGAAGCAGACGGATGCCCACCGCATGCTGAAACCCCAGCCCGTGTAGGGTCCCGGGAAAGGCAGAGGGAAAATTTTTCCCCGGGGGAAAGGGTTGCAAATCCTGACGGTAAGGGGGGCCCGGGAGCAGACGGATGTCACCAAAACCTTTAAAAACCAAATTTAAAATCAGCAGGAAATGCTTCGGGTTTTCCCCCTTGGCACTAATCGGAATTAAACCTCTGCGTGGCAAAGGTTTGATTTCACGATAATCACTTTTCGTTTCTTTGGAACGGATAACTTTTGGGAATTCCCAGGTGAGAAACAACCAAGAAAAAAAAAACGGGGAAAACCACTGCGCGGCGTTATTGGGTCGGGAAAGGTTTTCGGGGGTTTTTGGGGCATAGGCCATTCTTCCAGGTGCAAAGGTGCCCCTCACCCCATTCCAGTATAAAATCCTTTCTTACAGATTTTGGGACCCCCAAATAAAAGGCTGGAATTTTATCTCTCCGGGGAAAGGGGGAAAAAATTGTGCCAGGGGGGCCTAAAAAAAACGGGACATTATTTGGGAAGAGCAGGAAAAAAATTTTTCCAGTCTACCCTGGACCCTAGGGGAAAGAAATGTTGGGGCCCCGGGATGTGGTGTTGGGCCTCTATGGACCCCCCCAAGCAGCTGGGGGGATGCAGTCAGCTCCAGCAAACCTGTGACAACCTAAAAGGCCCTTTAAAGGGGGCACCCCCGCCTGGTCCGCTGCTGTCTTTTGCTGAAACACAACGGCCCTCCCCTGGAGATAATGATGGCCCTTTCACTGTGTTATTTCTCATTATTTTTCACCCCTTACAGTGAGAACCGCCTGTGTGACGGCAGCCTTATAAATCCTTGTTTAAACGCTGAAACCTATCAGTGCCACAGCCCCCAGGATTCTGCTCTACCCCTCCCTCATAAATTTTAAATCACAAAAACCAGGACTTATAAGATCGGAGACGTACAAAAACAAATTTCAAACTTCCTAAAATTGGGGAATTAATGCTTTCATGGTTTTTCTTTTTAAAAAATCGGCAAAAACCGGGGGTTTTCTCCTCCTCCCGTCTTGCCCCAAAAACATCCAAATTTTTGTATGCTGACGCTCGTTTAGTATTTTTTCATCAAAATCTTTTAATACTTCAATTTTTACCAAATGTCTGAAACCCCTTCTAAATAAATTCATGTAGAAAAAGGTAAAAAAAAGTCCCCTTTTATTGGGCTTTTTCGATACAACCCAAACCTAGGATCCTCTCCGGCAGGGTTTAGCGAGCAATCCCGCCCGGGTTTGTGTGGTTTAATCCTCCCCCGCTCTTTCGCATCTATCAGGGGTCCTCTCGCGCCCCCCCACGGTTTGGAAAACCCACTTTTAGCCCGGAGCGTGTAGTTTGTTCCACCCACCACATTTGGGCTTGACAAAGGGGGCTTTTTCCCCCGAAAGGGTACACCCCTGGGACAGCAAACGAAAACCCACATAATTATAAAAAAACAAATTACAATACACAGGGATTAAAAACAATGGGTGGGAAATAAATCTGGCTTGAAAACCCAAACCTATATTTTTACACTTTATTTTAACCCATTCTTTAAAATTTTCCCTTTTTATCAACCCCGGATTTTCCCTTTTACCCCCTGTGGGGGGGGGGCCCCTACAAGAAAAAACGCTCCACCTACACTCTTCGGGAAACCCCTTCGGGACTAAAGACTCAAACGGGTTTAAATCCAAAAAACGCCCTTTTTGGAAAAACCCCTTTTTATTAAAAACCCCCTTTTTCTAAAATTTTTTGGTTTGGACCCCTCCTCCAAAACGCACCACAAAGGGTCACATTTTTTAAATTTTGTTCCTCAAAAAAAATTGCTCGCTACTTTTTAAATTTCCCCAAAACTTCTTTGATTTCTAAATTTTCCCCCCAGAAATTTTTTATTTTAAACCCATCCTTAAATTTTCCTATCATCTAATTTGAGACTTTGTTTCATTTATCCTGATTTTTGATTTTTTCAAAGATATTTTGCCCTGAAATAATGGTTCTCACGGGGGAAATTTTGAGCAAAAAACCCCTTTCTTCTGTATCACATGTAAAAAACCCTTTTTCATTTTTAAAATTTCCCAATAAACCTTTTGGGGATGTTTAAATTCTATCCCCCTTCTAAGGGAAGCTTTACGGGCTCTGCCCCCGCAAGAAAAGGGATGTGTTCCTATTGTTCTAGTTTTTAAGGAAGGGTTTTTTTTTTCCCTTTCACATTTTGAACAAAAGAATATCCAAATGAACAATAGGCTCCCTATTTTTTTCAAACCTCTTGGGATGGGAAAAACCCTCGGTTGTTCCACAAAAAAGAGTTTGTATTGGAATCACTCGGGTATTTTTTTCCCAAATGTTTTTAAAAGGGGGTTTTTATTTTGAAGTGTTCATGCTCTTCACAAATTCCCAGGGGTGGGGGTCTCTCCTCTCGGGCGGGCCCGTGTTCCCCGGGCCAAGGGGGCATGTCTTTTCCTCACTGAAAAAGAGCGTGCCTCATCATACAGTGTGACCCCGGGGGGAAAAGGATTGCACCCTCCTCAATTTTTCTCTGTCTGCAAAACCCTTCCCGGGCTTAAAGGCTCCCACAACCTCCTTGCTGTGCTAAAACATTTTATTACACACAGCCTAAACCCTCATAAAAAAATGTGAGGAAAAAATAGCCCCCCCCCCCCCTCCCCCCTGTTACAGGCAGGAGACGTGTGCCCTGAAATTAAATATTAAAAGAAGCACAGGATGTAACCCCTTGTGTTTTAAAAAAAAAAAAAAATTAGGGATAGCCCCTAAGATTTTAAAACAGTCAAAATTTAAACCAGATTATTCCCCTTTAAGTTTGGGAAAATTAGTAACACCCAGCAGACTTCTCCATAGCTGTTTTCATTTTTGGGTTTTTTAACAGCTCAAAAGGAAATTAAAACAAGAATTGCAGCAGTAAATCAAAAGTGCGGGGGGCGTGCCCCAAACGGGGTGAATGAAATTTTCAGCCCCCCAATCACGTAAAGGGGCATGTCCTGACTGCACCTGAAAAAAAAAAAGGCTTTTTGGATGCACAGAAAAGCTCATATCTACAAAACCCAAATGAACTGGGGAAAAGAAAACCCAATTTGACAAAATTTGGCTTTTTTTTAATTGGGTCCCCCATATTGGAGATTTTATCTTTGAATCGATACAACCCCTTTTAAAATTATGGGATTTTTTAAATTAAATCTCTTGTTTACCCTAAGGGGAAACCATAAAACCCCTTTTTTTGGGTTTCTTCATTTTTTTGGTTCTAAAACCCCGTCCCTTTTCCCTTTTTAAATATCCCAAACCCTTACTTCTTTTCCTACTTTCCTTTACTTTTTTTTTAAATCAACCAGGGTGCTGCCCTTTTTTTCTAAATTTAAATTTTTTCCATTTTTTAAAAAAGAAATTTTCTTCATTTGACGTACTATCCAATTTTCCGCTTTTAAAACGACCCTTAGGGATGCCTTTGCCCACAGTAGGAACATGAAAACAACTTTTTCGAGTTTTATTTTAAACGATCTGTGGGTTTTCCCGGAATGAAATGAAAAATTTTAGTCTGGGCCCTTTTCACCATCACATCAAGATAATGGATAGGGGGTTGGAATTTTTCAGAAACCAGTAAATTCCAATAAAAATGTATTGTATTATGAAATTCCCTCCTTCTTTTCCAAATAAAAAATGAGAAATCAAAAAGTTTGGTGAATAAACAGGAGCGAGAAAATTTTAAAATGAGGAAAATTTATAAGAAATGGGGAACCTTTAGAGGGGGGCGTTTTTGGGGAGGTTTCAAAAAAAAATTCAGACGAAAATTATTTAAACATTTACTTCAAAGAAAAGTTTTTTGGATCAACCAGTTTGAGCTTTAGCCCCAAAAGGGGGTTTTACAAAGAGTGTAGGGGGAAAGGCGTGTTCTTGTAACGCCCCCACAGGGAGCAGGAGAAAATCGGGGGGTTGATAAACAGAAAAATTTAATGAAAATGGCCTTTAAAAAAAAAGTGTAAACTAAGGTTTTGTAATGCAGACCAATTTTACCCTACACATTGTTTTTTCATTCATTTTTTTAATCATGTCTATGTTTTTGAAATATATGTGTTTAAGGGAGTTTTGCCCCCGGGAAAGCTTGACAAAGGGGGGTTTTCCCCCCGAAACGTAGCATTTTGGCATGATGGAGGGGGGAAAAAGGGCTACAGGCTCGGAGCTAGGGGGTTTTTTCTAAGCCAGGGCCCGGCTGCGAGGGGCCCCCGAAAGATGCGGGGAGCGGAGACAATAAAAAAAACCCACCCCAACCCGGGCTGCATCGCTCCCAAAAACCCCGTGCCGGAGGGGATCCTAGGCGGACTTGTACCCGAATGGAAAAAAAGGGTTTCTTTTTTTAAATCTTTTTTTTCCAGGGAATTTTTAAGGGGAAGATTTGCGACTTTTTGGGAAAGCATTGAAGTATTAAAAGTTTTTTGATAAAAAAACTGAACAGTTTTCGGCATACTAAATTAAAGACGTTTTTGGACAAATTCAGAGACGCACAACCTGGTTGACAATCGGGGCTTTCCCCCCTTTCCCCCCACATCTGGCCCTTCAATACCATTTGGGGGAAAACCCCTTTTAAAACAAGTGGGAAACCCTCATCGGGTTGTGGCAATCTCAACATGGCTATAACCCCGATCATCAAAAAACAAAAATGCACCTCTCCAGCGATCCAGGACGGGGCATGAGGTCTGGGACGGGCTAAAAGGCTGCCCGGGCACCAGGTCTCCTTTTTATAAAAGCAACCCAGGGTGTGGTGGGGAAAAACAGAGCCCCGGGGTTTTTCCCTCAAAACCCGTAAATAAAAGTTTTCCGACCTTTTGTTCTAATTTTTACTAAGAATTCAGGCTGTTTTAAGGGGAAAAAAGGTTTGGGTCAATCAAGAGGGGCCCCGAGAGCAGAATTTCCCCACCCAGCCCCATAAACACTGCAATAGTTTTCCCTTAATATATAAAAGAGGAAAACACTTTCCCCTCAGCTTTCCCCAATTTTTTTTAAACCCGTCACAAATTCTGACCTCAAGGATGAAAGGGATTTTCCCTTTTCTCCCGATCTCTTCCATGACCCCTGACTATGGGGCCCAAAGGGTTAAAACTTTTCCTCCCGGGTTTTTGGGGGACTTTGTCCCCCCAGAAAAGGCTCCCCCCCATTTAAGGGTCCCGGGAAAAACCCCCTCAGCTTAACCGCTGCCGGAGGTTCTTTTACATGAGAAGGGGGCAAGGGACGGGTGTCCTGAAGCCCCCTGGCCAAGGGTAGGGTTCCACATAGGTAAATAGCTTTTGGGCCGCAGAGCCCGTCTGGGGGGAAGGGGGCCCGGGGGTTTAAAATAGGGGCCGTGATGCCCCCCCCTTTTCCCCAAACATTTCGGGGTGTAGAACTCCAGGATGCCCCGAGCAAAACAGGGGAGGTCCCCGGGGGAAAGGGGATTTAACTCTGTTGTGTTTTGGGGGGGGGGGGTATTTGGGGGATAGTTTTTTTGTGCCAATAATTTGCCTAAAGTGGGGGGGTACTTGTTTCGTGTGTGGGGGGGGGTACTTTGGGGGGTACTTTGTGTGGGGGGGGTAAAATTGCTGGGGGTGTTAAAAAGGTGTAAAGGGTTGTTTGTCTGTCTCTAAACCCGCGGGAGGGGTTTTGAAGTTGCCCCCTTGTCCCCCCTTTTTCCCTTTTTACTGCCTTCTGTTGTCTGTCTCGGCGGGGTTTCCCGGGGAAGGGGAAAAGGGCACAGGGGAAAGACTCTGGAAATTTACTATTTCACATTTCCCGGAAGGCAGGGGGGGACGGTCCATTTCCCCCCAAATTGGGGAAAACCCCTTTTTTCCCGGGTACTGAAAAATCTAAACCAGCCCCCTTGGGTTTTGTTTTAATGTTTTTCCTGCAGGTTCCCATTTGGACTACTTTGGGTTTTAGTAACCCAACCCGGGTTTATTTTTTTTTATATAAAATGGTTTAAAGGGGGGCTGGGATCAAAGGGAATTTTATCTGTTTTTCCTATGCATGTGGCGTGTGGTTTTTTCCATAAAATTCGTTTGAAAAGTAGTGGGGGGTATCTGACAGACAGCCCCCACATTACTATATCACCGATTTGGGTGTCAGCCCCGGGGATAGAAAAGGGGGAGGTGTCTGTCAAAAACTCCATAAACCCCCCAAGGTAAAACCGACAGCTTGCAGCCTGATAAAGTTTAAAAAGGGGAAAGGGCCCTTGTACTGGTCCCTTACCATTCTAAAAATACCAGCTCGCAGCCACTCTAGAAGCTAAAACCCCACAAACAAAAGGGGCAGTTTTCTAACTCTTTTCCCAGTAACCCATGTTGCGATACCAGGATAAAAAAGTGGAAAAACGGGGTTAGTGCCTCCTTGGGATGACAAAAAAAACCTGCTGGGTAACACCAAACCCCAGCGGTAGTAATGGGATGAATTGTTAGATGTTTAAATTTCTAGCAATGGGGAAATTTAAAAGAAAAAAAAAAATAACCCGATACAAAATTTGCACACAAAACCTTTTTTTCTTTAAAAATAAAAACTCCCCGATAAACAGCCCTATTTAACCATTTATTTAAAGAAATCAATCCCCAAAGTTGGTCTGAAAATAATCCAATTATTTTTCCCGGGGGAACAAGGGGACCGGGGGTTTCAACCCTGCCAAAATGACTGGGGGGGGTTTCATTTTTCAAAACCACCAAATTTAAACCCTAAGAGGTGATCCTCCCAACCCCCCCCCAAAAGATTGGTACGGTTTTTCCGTGCTCCTCTCTCTTCCTCCTTTTTCCCCCAAGGGGTTATGCATCCCCGTGCCAACCCCAAAATACAAACCCCAAGCTATGAATTCCTATTGCAATCCCCTTTGGGCTGATCAAAGAGTCCCCAAAGGGGGGGGGTTGTTAGGAAAAAGGAAAAACAAAAAAAATGGGCTGCTTTGCAGAATTTATCTCCTTTTTTAACCCCCACTCACCCTGGGAAAATTCCTTTCCAGGCAAAAGAAAAAGGGCCCCCCTGGGCAAGTTTAAGGGGTTTTTTTTAAATAACTTTTAAAATTAATCAAAATGTAGGGGCTCAGTGTCCCCAAAAAGGGGAAACCGGGCGTAGCCCCCCCCTACCCTGAAAGTAAAATATTCCTTTTAAAAGGGGGCCCGAAGGGCACATTTTCATCCGGGGAAAAAATTTTTAAATCCCGTTTATATTGGGGCGCCAAATTTTTGCACTAATTTTTGAAACCCTATTCCAAACAAATTTGGGGGATTTTAAAACAATGGGATAAGAAAAACTTCTATTTTTTGGATAGGAAAAATAAAAAATTTGAAAAGAATACACTCCAACCCCGATTTTATTTTTTATTTTAAAGTACCCCCCCAAAATTGTGAAAGGGAAGAGGTTTGAATCATAATTTTGTTATATGTTTTAACCTGTAAAAACCCCAAACTTTTCCCCCTGGGGTGCATTCCCCTCATGATTAACCCAAAATTTATTTCTCTTAAATTTTTTTTTCCCCCAAAACTGGGACATAAAAGAAGGGTTTGTTCCCCTTAAAAATCATCTCCCGCTAAAAATGGAAAACGACTTTCCCTTTTGGGCAAAAATGATTCAGCAATTATGAAAAAACTAAGATGGCTCAGGATGTGACCACTTGTTATCCGGCTTCTCAGGATGTAACATCTGCTTATCAGTTCTCTTTCTGAAGAAAAGACTTAAACACCGGAAAATCACTGAAGTTTTGGCTAATGCAATCCCAGAGACTTTTTCCCCAAGACAACGTGGAACCAATAAACTGTACCTAACGCTGCCTAAATATGGACATACATCCGTTCCCCTCTTCTCAATTGCGCCTGCTTTATCTGATTAGAGTTATACAAATAGTGTTGTAAGGATTTGCTTTTTCAGAATTGCTTGGAACATGAACGGAATTTGATCCAGAACTCTGCGTCTGACTCAGTTTCTAATCGGCCGATACATGTTCCCCCAATCGTGATTTGGAATACCGGGGCAAACGGGTGACCCCAATGTTGGTAAACGACCCCCAACATTATGGCGTCGCATCGTGGGGCGTGACCTGAGGTGGATCCAGGACCCCCGAGGACCCAACCTGCCACGGGCGTTTGAGGACCGGGGGATATCAAATTGAGGACTGCAGCCTCTAAAGGTCTCGGAAGTTGATGCATCTATATGTATTTAACTACCGTTGGCCCATTTGATGTCTCCCGTTAGTAGATGCTTGTGGTATCTGGTCCCGCGGGTGGTCACAATAAAGTGACCTCAACCTAGACAACTTTGATCCAGCCCCGCCCCCGTTTCGAACTTTGTTTTGCTGTAACTTCCAGTAGTTCGATTGTCACTGTTTGTAGTCACGAACCCCTTTGCCCGGTATGGTTTTCTGAAATATAGTGGAACCTTTACAGTCCCCTAAGGTTAATTGTTGAGTGGTACGGGAGTCTCCGGGTTATTTTGGGACAAGATCTGTATATTGCTAGAATATTCAGGTGGGTCCGGTTGGAACTAATTCACTAGGGATTGTTCTGGGGCATATATAAGTATACATATATGTGTTTTGACAAAGACCGGGTGGGTACGGTCCCACATTGTGGCAACAAAGGGTGGGACTATTGTTGGTTAAGCTAGGGACCTTTTATTATTTTGATAGAATCCTTGTGTTGTGAGAACCGGATCCGGCACAGGCCGGTGGCCACGGCTTTTATCTTTG
>JAODAL010038606.1:0-39013 GCA_025379985.1 Phyllomedusa bahiana
TTTCCCGTGTACCACCCGCCTGCTTACGTTTCCTGACCTTGCCTGTTTGCCGCCTGCCCTGACCGTCTGCCTGCCCCCGACCACCAACCTCTGCCGCCTGCCCTGCCCTTTCTCCCTGTCCCCGACTACGCCTCCGGATTACGATTTTGCACCACGCTGTACCCCGGGCCGCCATCGCAACAATCACGTCAGGGTAACGCCCTGGTAGCCTCACGCCGCAGCAAGTCCATCCCGCTTTGCGGCGGCTCTGGTGAAAACCGTGGGCTACTTAGACTCAGTTCCCTGACGTGACTTAGCTATCTTCGCTTGCGTTGGTCCAGCGGATCCACTCCTCCGTTACAACTCCGACTCCACCAAAGTGGACACCGACTCCACGACTCTGACTCCTGGCGGCCACGCTGTTCCATTTGTGGCAATAAAAAACTACAAATTGTCCCACAAAACCACTGTCATTTAGTTACATCGACATACAAAATTGTATAATGGGACTTGCAATCCAGCAACACAAAAACAAATAACATATATAATTTTTTTGTAGTAAAATAAAAAAATATACATTAGATATTGCTTTTATTGGTACAATCTGCAGAATAAATCTTGTTGTTGATACCAAATGGTAAGTGCCAAAAAATATTGACCAGAGGACTATTTTTTTATGGACAATATCATTGGGGGACACAGCGCCTAGGGTATAGGCCCTTGCCCTAGGAGACTGTGACACTAGGCGAACCAAACATGTTGAACCTGCTCAGATGAACTGTGTCCTTCCTGCTGACGCCAGGCTAATCAGTTTTCAGCCTAGTAGCCGTAGGAGGCAGACACTCCCCCGTAGGTCTGATGAGTTTGTTATTTTTTGTTCGGTTGCAGATGGTGATTGAGTGCCTGGCTCTCGCCTATCAGGTGGTTATCGAGCCTCTGGCTCTCACCTATAAAGGGGGTTGTCAGCGCGTATTTTCACCGTTACTGTCTCCCCTGTCAAGAAACCAGTCAGTTGTTTAGCTGGCTGATCTTCCTTTACGCTGCCACCCGTCCCCACATGCCAGCTCTGTGGACTTTTTTTTTTCGGATTCCAGTAGCCTCATCTTCGGGTGCGTGGTACCTAAGGGGTGATGCCGCAACGCCCGAAGATATCGGAAAGGTGAATACCCCTTCTCCCTCCTTTTGGGGGTAGTCGGGGGTTTACCATTTCTTTTATGGAGTTGGAGAGCCTCAGGAATTCCTAATCGCCATTTTCCGGCACTTTGCATTCCAGCTGCTTGCTGCATGTTTCCTGGCTTCCATAAAAGACATAGCATCTTGCTGTGTTAAGTTGGCCTTCATTGGGCCATCTTTCCCTGCCCCACACACTTTGCAGCCATGTCCCATTCCAAGAATGAAGGGTCAAAGCCGCTCGCATCCAAAGCATTTACTTCGCCTGTGCCCGTTGACACAAGAAATTCTCTAGCGGCCAGCCGATGAGCCCGACCCCGTTAGTCAGGAGTCGGTGGCCCCAGAATGGGTTAAGTCTGTCTTACTAGCAGTGGGTGATCTGTACAGACTGTCCCAGGTTATGGCTTCAGCCATAGTATGTATGCCGTTTGCCTGCTGCCCAGCCTAGGACCTCCCAGGGCTCTGCGCTCGGCACATCCCATACGGACAGTTCGTGTAATCGGATTAGAGTTCTCTCCTCCTCAGCATCCCTCACCCATATCTCTCTCGAACAAACAGTGGACGAATAGAAAACGCACATGCCAGGGATAAAGGGTTTATTCTGGGGCTCCTCTGATCTGAGAACTACATACATAGATGTTGGACACGCAGACATAAGTCCAAGCCCTTATCTATCGACTGGTAGAGACTCCCTTCATGTTAATGATTGAAGGATGTTACTCAGCCATCCCAGGAGGAGGATTTTGTTTAAACTCAAGCAGGGCGGGCAGTGTTTGGTTTGTTACCCTGCATACCCTGAGTTTAGAAGGAATCTTATGCCAGTGGAGTAGTGTAAACATCCTGACAGGACATTTGATTCCTTACACTCCTAGTAGTACAGAACGTGCATTAAATTACCTCAGTTCCTTTATCCAGATGAAGTCATTGTACATTAAGTGTGGGATTCTTGGGAGGTGCTATCGGTGGATTCCACCATTCAAACGACTCACGCTCACCGAAGCCAACAAGCCCCGATCTAGGAATGTGTGTCCTTAGATGATGCTGCGGACTGGCGTTCTTACGGTTTTTTTTAAAATCTACCCTTTAAGGCCGCTGGGTGCAGCATCAGTGGTCTGCATATTTGTGAGTCTTCTGGTTCAGCAAACTTGCTCATCTAGACAAGGCAGCTGTAGCTAGCCAGGCTGTCGGCTGGAGCCTCTACTACAAAATGATGTTTGTTGCGGATCTTGTTTCCCAGCTCCACATGGGTGAAGCGAAGTGTCCTGTGTGCGATCTTTCTCTTGAGTTCAGGAGCCCATTAAGCAGGCTATAGCGTGAGCCAATGCCGTGCCGTGCTCACCCGCTCGTCTGGTTAAAATTCTTGGTATTGGCTGATTCAGCCTACAAGAAATAGGTGCGGCTTGCACTTCCGTACTCTGAGCTGCAAGCATTATTGGGAATTGTATTGGACAAGAAAGTTTAAGAAAGCACAGGGGATCGTACACTCTATCCCCTCAAAATACTTTGCGGGCAGTGTCATTCTCCTCAACAAACACCACCGCAGATTCATACCCGAATGAATCCTACTCTAAGGCCAGACCAGACAGAAAAAATTACCGCCTTAAGCATCCCTCAGCCAAACCAGTGTCATCCTGGCGGTCTCTCGGAACGTCCAAAGGTCCTTCCGCCAAGTCATTCTTGGTCTGAAGGCTCTCACACCACCAATACCAGGTGATATACCCGAGTGAATTCATCATTCAGGTGGGGGGTCGGTATCCTCCATTTTAAAAAAAATTTTTCAGTAGGATTTAGGCATGTGTCCGTATACGACAATGCTAAAGATTGGCAAAGGTCGTCATGTCAGAATACAGAGAATTGCTCTCAGTTCAGTTCCCCCCAAAGCTTTGTTTTTTTTCTTTTCTCCCTTTTCCCACTTCGACCATTGTCACATTTTTACAGGCAATCAACGCCCTCCCGACTTCTAGGTGGGTAATAATATCGACTGTTCCCCGAGTCGGAGCGTTTTCAAGGTTTTTATTCAAACCTCTTTATGGTCCCCAAGAAAGACGGCTCAGTAAAGTTGGTATTGAACCTCAAGGAGCTCAACCGGTTAATGCAAATTCCCGTTTTCAGCATAAGAGTTTGCTCCTGTGTTCCAGTTTAGTTGATGCTTACTCTGGAGCAGAGCGAGTTTTCTATCTATCAAGGACAGCTTATTCTTCAGCCACGACCGCAAAGAGAGAACGCCCAGCGCCCACCAGTGGTTCTTGCCTTTTTTCGCAGTAGGTTCACCGGTATTTTCATTCAGAGCTCTGCCGTTTTCGGAGAGGGACTTGCAACTGCTCCAAGGGTCTTCACATAAGTCCTGGCGCCCTAATGGCGATACTTTCGCACAGAGGACGTGACCATTTATTCCCAACCTATAGACCATTCTAGTGAAGGCTCCATCATGATGTGCTAGCCTTTAACAGCATACCGTGATCAACCTAGACACCATGGTGCATGACGGTTGGGTCTAATTTATCCTGACAATCAACAATGTCCTGTCCTGATCTCATTTCAAAAAGGATGGAATTTCTTGGGGAGTTTCTTTGGAACTTTACGTGTGGCCTCCTTCTCTAGTTCTATTTTCGCCTTTGCCGAGAGGTGATTCTTCAACAAGGGAAGATCCAGATATTACGGTCAGAGGACGACTCCCTACTTCGGAATGAGCGCACCCCATTATACTCTTAGCACTTGCATATGCGAGTGCTTGATAAGGATGGTGGCTGCCTTCCTAGTGCCAAGCCCTTCTTGCGGCAGTTTCAATCTATTGCCATTGCATTGCTAGGCTTGCAATCCTGTTCTCGTTGGGAAGAAAAGGGTCCTATCTCTTCAAAAGTCCCTGACACAGTGAATTTTGCCTACCCACTCTCAGGTCAAAGTTAGCCAGCCACCCTATCTAGGGCTGGTGTCTATCTCCCCTGCGTTACATTAGGGAGAAAGTTGTTCTTCCCCTTCAAGTGGCTAATCATGCTACCACAAAGCACCAGTGCGATTAGGGGTGGGGCAAAGCGTCTTGTGTTCCTGGACAACTCAGGTTGTTCATGTGGATCCCTCAGGGAAGTCCAGGGTCTTCAAATCATTGTTCTAGGGACTTGGGAGGCCATTTTATCATAGCGCATTTGCATTGGTTCGCCCCTCTCAATTTCGGAAGAATCACCCAATTCAGATTCAGTTGCTCTGACAACACTATGGCAGTGGCCTATCTAAATCATCAGGACGGCACCAAATGAAGCCGGCAGACTTTTTCTATGCAATACGGAAGATACCGAAACCCGGGGGAGTGTGGCTCTTATCTACCAGAAAGGGTTTATTATCTTTCACCATCTTTTGTCTAGAAGTGGGTCATGCTAGCCAACTAAAACTGATAATTGGCATCTCGCATCAATCCGGTCAACTCCCGAGGTTATTTATCTAGGGTCGAGGGGATCCGTCATGCTCTGCTTCATCAGACGCGCTGGTTCTACCTTTGTATCCAGTTGCACTACATCTTACCTCTTCCACCGCTTGCGCCTACTACCACTTCCTCCAGTGCTCAAGCACCTCAAGTCCGAGAGGGTACTATTCTCGTCTCAGGTTTAACTGGCAAAATTCCACTACTTGGTTCACAAGAGCAGGCTTCTCTCATGCCATTCTATGTATACTATCAAAAATAGCTGGTGGAACCAGATGATAAAATAGTCAACAGACTTTAATGAAATCTTCTATAAAAAACTTTCAAAGCATAAAAAAATATAATAAATCTTGGCTGAAGCTCAACCATCCCAATCCAAGATGCACTAGATTTCCAACTCTTCTGCTATCGTCTGTGCTTCCTGCTTATGCAGTCGGGATCGCTGTAGTCCACGCCTCTAGGACTTCCAAACACGCAATAGATAGTAAACCAAGAGGAATTCCCAAGTAACACGGATCCAGTCGTCCGGGTACAGAAGATGTTCTTTTATTGTGCAAAGGTTACAACGAGGGTAAAAGTCATGATCGACTAGTGCTTAGATGGCAGCCACTGATGGTGCGTTTCGGGAGTCTTTAAACAATCTCTTTAGCCCTTTGTTGTTTCAACGAGAGCATGCTTGTAACCCTCTCTGTAACCTTTGCACCACAAAGAACGTCATTTTGTACCTGAGCTGATCGTGATACGGGAATTTCCTTTGATTATTGCCTATTAAGCGATCTTAAAAACTTCCACAAGTGACATTAATTCATATGCTTGAGGAAGTGGAGAGTATATCCCCTAAACGTCACGACTTGCCATGCGTCTTTCTTTCCGCTCTGTAACCTTTTGCCAATAAATAACGTCTTTATAGGTACCTGAGTGGATCGTGATAAAGCGGGAAATTCCGGTGTTTGTTTCAGCTATTATGCCGTCATAAAACTTCCACTGACATTAATTCTATAGCTATGAAGGAAGGGGAGGAGTAATTCCCCGGAAACGTCACACATGCCAGTGGTTCGGCTCTTCTTCCGCTCTGGAGGTCGACGTCTCTGGCTCCTTCCGCCGTGGAGTCATAATGGACTGATGTGCTCTTAACTGGTCAAGAGCCGCAACTGAATCTTGAGTAACCATGATTATCATTTTTTTTGTTATTGTCTTGAGCAAACTGTGTTGGTAACGGATAGACTTGTCAGTGGACAGTTTTTAAGAACGATTCATAAATGTGTCGAGATTTTATAATGGCGTACCACCACATTATTGATACCCATTTCTCGTTCTCTCACTCAGATTGTACCTCCGTCAGGTCCTGGTAACAGCACCTCATTCACCTAGATTTGGCCACCACATTTCCGGCTAGACCTCGCTTTTCCCTCAGGGTCCATCTGTTTTACCGCCAGCTCACTTAAACTGCGGCTGCAGGATTGTCTGCCATAGGGTGCTGTGAAAAAACTGGTCGATAATTAAAATCTTTAGGGGGCTGACTGATTCTGTTATCTGGGACCGCAAGATTGACCGAACACACACGCCTCATCCCCCGAATCTATTACCGAACCCTGGAAAGGCATTTTTTTGCCTGAGCTGAGTCCCCAGGAATTTCACCCCTTGCGTAGTATACGTACGATTCAAGGCGGTAGCTTTCTTTATCTGCAGGAAGGTATGGGTTCCCCCTTAGGGGCTCGGGCTGTCTCCTCCCTGAGAGGTCAGATATTCAGCCCTCTCATTCGGTTTTCAGTGCACAATGGCCGTCTCCTTGCAAGGGTAAAACCTTTTTGCAGGGGGTACCAACCGCATTCCGTCCGCGCCGGTGTTGAAGGCTATCGAACCCATGGGATTTAAATCTGTTTTTGAACGGCCATGAAGTTCCTTCACCTTTATTGAACCGATTAGTAGGAAGTTTCCACTAGACGATTCTTTCCATGGTTAGTTGGGCCTTCCTATGTGGTAGCATCCACTAGGTGCCATCATGCCTATGTTGTCTTTAACTGGTCAAGCTTCTGTCATTATTAAAGTCCCCTTTCCATTTCTTGGTATACCAATAAGGACAGAGATTGGTCCACCGACCTGGTTTTCCTTCTTTTGCCTCCCTAAGGTGGATTTCTAGCGTATTCATATCAATGATGACAAGAGTATCTGGCCGGTCTTTTTTCTCCTCATCACAGCTCAGAAAGCAGTCGTTTGACGAATTTGTTTAGCAGGCCGTTGTTGGTGGGGGCCAATTGGATCTACCTTTCCTTGTGCTATGAGAACCCTTTGTTCCATATCATAGGTTCCACGAGCGGGCAGGTTGGCCTCTTAAGGGACCACCCGTTGCCAGCTGGAATTTAATTTGCAGTATTGAGGAAGCATATCGGTCTAGGGGGTGAACCCGCTTACAGTTTCGGTACACCGCCAACACTCCAGATTGGGTTCGGCAACAAGCATGCACGTTACAAGTTATGTCGCAAAGAGTGCCATCTAGGTGCTTCGGACCAATACATTGCTCTAAAACCATAACATTAATATTCCATTTCAATACCAAAACCATAACTTGGTCCTAGCTCTTGACTAAAGCCTCGTGCCGTGAGATTAACTTCTAGGCGAACAGTTAAGTTACAAGGCTGCCAATGCTGATGAATTATTTAGCTGTTACATTTTTGTCTCCCACCCTCTGGGATTGCTCTTGGACATCCCAAGGTGCTGTGTCCCCAATAATATTGGCAAAAAATTCGGATTTTTTCACTTACCGTAAAATCCTTTTCTCGTCTGATTCGTTGGGGGATACAGGTCCGCTTCACACTCTTTTTTCATTCCATAGAGGAATAGGGATTTATTGGGATATTACTGTCATTCTCGTTGTTCATCTGGCTTTTTTACCAACTGATTAGCCTGACGTCAGCAGGAGGGATATAGTCCATTAAGGCAGGTCCAACAAACGTATAGAGAGTCCACCTAGTTGTCAGCCTCCTAGTCGTGTGAAGGGCGTCATAACCCAATGTGCTGTGTCCCCCAAAGACCAGAGAAAAGGACTTGAACGTGGAATATACAGAAAAATTAAATTGTATTCCATATCATGTTTCCCAAACACCCTACAACATAAAGTGACAGCAAATTAATAAGAGGTGTATTATTATACATTAGTATCTAAGGTAAAGGATCCGCGATTAAAATATAACTCATTCAGCCAAAAGAAAGCATACATATTGTGGTTTCATGCTGGGGACAAAATACAAAAAGATAATGGGCTGTCTCATAATGCAAACGCAGAAAAACAAGCATATCGGTATACCTTCATGATGCAAAACAAGGCCATTTCCATAGGGGGTTAAGCATTCTAGCGTGCCTTCTTTTAATGGGATGGTGGGGAAGTTCCCTCAGAATCTAATTGCATTATAAAAATAGACCCATTTTTAGAAGATTAGTATCCACCGCTGACGGTGTCTTTTTTTTTAAAGTAGAAACCATAGTTCTCCAGATTGGACTAGACTGTACGTTTAATAACCAAGTAGTTTTGTAAGTATTAATTAGGAAAAAGGGTTGGACATATATTGTTTAAGATATATATTATTTGTGTGAACTATTAATAATTAAATGTAGTTCCTACCTTGTTTGAATCTTTGCAACTGGATTTGCATTCTTACTGCTCTACTCAGGAGGGCACAGTGTATTTATGGAGGAGGCATGATATTCATATTAGATCATTCATCTGGTTATGGTGGTCCATTTTCAAGGAGTGTGAAAGACTTAGATAGTCATTCCTGACTCACGTTTCATGTTTTATGAAGAGATCGTATGGTATAAATATAATCCATC
The DNA here is from genome assembly GCA_025379985.1 of Phyllomedusa bahiana. Taxonomy (NCBI): domain Eukaryota; kingdom Metazoa; phylum Chordata; class Amphibia; order Anura; family Hylidae; genus Phyllomedusa; species Phyllomedusa bahiana. The sequence continues at coordinate 8,393 of JAODAL010038606.1, forward strand.
ACATAAAATGGAGAGACAAATTAGTCTGGGGCTTTAATATAAATGTGTGCCAAAGGCAATTTAGTTTTGTGGTGCAGCCCCTTCGTAAAGAGTCAATAGTTGTATTGAATTTTCCTCCAAAGAGGATACATATACAATACTCTTTATCCCCCTTATCCAATGGCGTCCAAATGGTATAATTCTCCTTGTTGCCTTGGCACGAATCATCAACCCATCCCATTGTATCACAGAACAGTCATTGGCCCATGTTCTCATTTCCGGTTCTTCATTGGATCACTGGTGAATTAACCTGCGCATTTTACAAGATTAGAATGCCCCACACAATTCCTGGATATACAGAGGCCAAATGAGGCTACATAAGCGAAACTTTCCAGTCAAATGAAACAGGCATATGCAATTATGAAGGCGTAACTCTGTATTTCTTAGATAAGACTTAAAAATTAGTTTTTGTAGGGATTTGATCTATGTAATATTATAAGACTCTCTAAAGCTCTGGAGCTCAACACTGTCTTTGGTCAGCACATTTGTTTGTTAGATTTTAATCACTTATACTGTGCCTTGCAAAACACCCAAATACCAATGTGACCACTAATTAATAAAGTACTACATGTGAGTTTTCAGACATCCATTAGCATCCATTTGAAACGATGGTACCAGCAGCAAAAGCATTGTGGATTCTGTTATAAACATAATCCACAAGATAGAGCGAGGTAACATTGAGACTGTCAAGTAAAAATGATATTCGCTAGCTGCAGCAACATCTCACTGTTCTGACCTAAAATGAGCTACATCTGGGTATTTCGAATTTCTTTTCTCTTAAAGTGATTTTTTTTTTACTACACAGACATCTTTGAGAAAAAGAACGTATTAATGAAGTTTAATGGGCGATTGTTTTTATGGTAATGGTAGTGTCGTGATACAAAAGAGGTGAGTTGTGCATAAGTGGATAGGTACAACTCAAGAAAATGCTTGGCTTTCCTACGAAGTGGTGCATTTGTACAAGAAATTCAAATACACTTAACTCTATTGGAGGGTCTTATCATTGTCTTTAAAATAAGTTGTGTTTTTAGATTAAAACACTATGGCCAGACGATGTCATAAAAAAATGGCGCGACTCGTGGAGGGCTACGCCAGTTTTTAAGGCACATTAAATAAGTGCATATGTTGCCGCCCAAAGTATACTAACCTATCAAAATTAGGAGGTTTCATAAAATGTTGGGCAAGAGGAAAACCGTTGTATATCTTAGGCGGTTTCAAAATAAACAAATCGATGCGCATTGTCACAATCTTCAAGGTGCAGAACATTCAAATGGTGTTGTTTGCCTTGAGGCCGGCAACAAAGCACTCGTGTTGGTTGTAACGAACTGATCTTACCTATATCGGAGTCATGGCTACAGTTTGGTGTGTAAAAAAATTCCCACCACCCTGTGGGGGAGGGTGGTCAGCTTCCTACCAAACGGATATGCTCAGTTGCCAAGTAGGCCATACAGTACACTGCTGCTCTTCAATTAGGGTCACCATCTGTAAACCTCTCAAAAATAACCTGCGTGGTCCTTCGTGTCCAATTTCGGGTTTACGACCTCGTCCGCCCTCTCCTCTTGCTTGTTGGGGATTCACAGGGATGCCTGTACATGTGTTTCCTCTACTCTTTTCAATTCGTTAACACAGTCCCCCAATTGGCAAACCATCGAGCAGAATTGTGGCTGAGTACTCAGTAAACTCAGTCTCTATTCTAGATGTCAACCACTATTATACACCTCCGTTCCCGAAACAATCAACTTCCGCCTCTGTGCTACATAAACTACACCGTGATCTGTGTCAGTCCGCTGTCCTCTGACGGGATCATTGTCCTCTCACTATCTTAGAACTAAAACCTCACTAAAACGGCAAACTTCTATAGACCCATAGCCCTACTAGTTCATGAACAGGGATTACCGTGTCAACTAACTGAAACCCGCCCCCCCAACGCCTTCTAGACGAATCGTCTCTGTGTTGTTGTGGGGTGGTTGTGCCACCGGACCATTGACTCCCAAGGCAAACAGGCCCTGGCAGATCTTGGGTGGGTTGATGACAAGATCAGATCTTGTCGCATCACACCCGATATACTTGCCGAATCCCGATGTTTGCCTAAGCTCCCTGTCACCTTGCACCACAGAGGAATATCTACAAAGAATCCGTCCGTTTTTCCTCACTTGTGGAAACAAGCTCAAACTCATTATTGTTTGCTCTTATCTCGATTCTCGTCTTTGAACTTAACTCCTTGCTATCTGGGTCTACTTGCCACTGTAAACTCCTGTCCCCGCTCACAGAGAACTGTCCCGAGGATCAGACATGCCTAGTGCTTTGCTTTCTTTGCCATCGCGGCGGTACTGCGTTTGATCCTCTATGCTTATAGTACACGCCAGTGTCATGCCTACGGCACCTGATCTGCCAATTCAGCTACAGAAATACAACACAAACTACACACTACTGCACGACCATCAAGTCTCTCTCACAAAATTGGGCGCTTGCAAAGCACACCCCCAATCTCTCCTAAGACTCCACCCTTACATGCTCATGACTAACACACCCTATACCCCCCTGCGGTCTCTCCCGCTCATGCTGGACATTTTAACTCAGATTTACATCTACCTCACTCAGTCCGAGAACCGTCCCATGCACCGTCACAAGATTTCCGCAGTAATGGACACCTTACATTTCGGGCTGGAACATTTTTACCACAATTCAGAAGTATCAGCACCCATCACACAACCCTCACAGTTTTTAATTGGCGCTCTGAAAACTCGATCTCTTTTACAGAACAAGCTATCAAGATACCCTAGATTGCGTTAACTGGCCCGATCCATAGATATTCTGTCCACATATGACCGCAACTTTCTGAGAGTTGGCCATCAACAACAGGCACTTATCTGTAGTATAGAGTGTATTGGGTTTGGTAAAGGTGCAAGGTTCATACCACTTATAATGTATACTGACCCATTCCATATTTTAATGTAACAATTGCTGGACCGATTGGAAACCAGCACTTGTCACCAAACCTTTGTTTCACACCCTACAACCCTAATATGAATTGAAATTCTCGTGGCGAGCAGTGCCTCGTCACACCTTGTGTCTCAAGATTGTAAATAGCTTTTTTTTTAATGAATGTAATGAGTCTGGTATTGTCTCTGCTTTATATACCTCTATATTAGAAAGATGCTAGCGGAAATATGTTATTCCGTTTGCTAATAAATAAAGATTATATTATTATATATTAAAAGAATACATTCTCAACACCAAAAAAATGATGCAGTGCAGAAATCTGACAAGTCGCTTTCCCAAGTCATCATTTATTAGATCTCTCCTCACGTGAATAACTGAGAGTGAATACATATCATGGGAGCCTTCCCTCCACCTTACTTTGGACACACTTTTCTTCGATGTCCAGTCTATCAGGTCCTTGTGGATAAAGAGGGACATGGTGGAGACAAAGTATGGAACATTTTCCAACTAGGTGCAGCAGTGACTTCGGCCATATATCTCCCATCAGCTTCACGCCAGATAGAGCTGCTACAAATATGGCCTATGAGGACTTGTCATCCAATAGACACCATATTCTATCTATTGGATAAATGTCCTTAGGTAAGGAGAGGATTGGAAGTTTAGAATGACCCACTGATGAAATAGGATGTTATCACATATTATTGCGATCCAGGTTTGAGGTGAAAGTATATGACTATAGGCTATGTCTACCGACATGTCACAGGAAAAACTAAATGTTAAGTCTTAGCGTACATTTAACGTTATTATTTAAAATGCTAACGAAGATACGATTCAGAGTCCTGCAGGCCGGGCCATAGAGACGGCAAAAGGAAAGAGGAAACGAGCTGCTAACTGTACACTATCTTGTCAGGTTCTTCTACCCGCTTGGTTCGGCTAGTCGGTGGCACGGATTATACAACATGTTGTTAAAACGCGCTGGCGCTTGCTTCGTTTTCGGCCCCTGCTCGTCCTCTTCCCCATACAATAACTAAATTGTAAAGGTGTGGCGACTGTCAGGACAACTAGAAGCTGGACGACCGAATATACGGGGGGTGAGCATGGTGTGTTATTTGTTGCACAAAGCTGTTTACAAATAGCCGTTGGTCTCCTGCCAGGTGGGAAGAACGAAACAAGTACGGGTCCGGGCTTTCAGAGGCGATTTGTATATTATGTTTGTCGAGATATGTAGTGTTAGACATAGCCTTTTTAAAATGGAGGCAAAGCAGCGTATCTTCTCAAAGGGGTCCATTATTTTATCAGAGGGAAAATCATAGGGAGAGTGTTTCACAGACTCAAAGTTTGCCTTTTAATTTGGGATAACCTGTTTTACATAGTAGAATGAGTTTTACCATGATTTTTATCCCAAATATTGCTGTGTCTGTATAGAATCGAAGATTGACTTAAGGCTTATTCTTTTTCAAATTTGCTGGCTAACCTTCGCAGAATGTTAAATACCATGAAATCTAGTTCGAAGAAAGCGATTGTGAGTGAATTAGAGGATTCCCTGTAACAGCCAGCTAAAAAGGAGCTGCCTGAAAAAACTTTCAAGCCTGAGAGAATCCAAGTCTCCCGTGGCAAACAACCTTCTCCCCCATGCGAAGTGGTTTGAAGAGGTTGGTATCACAATATCTGTGCATGGGCATTTAAATGTATTGAAGCAATTGGCACAGATATTTACACATCTCTGATTAAAAAATATACCGTAAATCACAAAGTGCGAATAATGTTAATAATTAAATATTTTATATAAATTATAAAGGGGCCTGGGAGAAGACAGCGTTTATGAACATGAAGAAACAGGAGGTCCATGTCTGACGCAGTCCATGCCCACAGTTAGCTGCTGTGAGCATTGCTAGAGTGAGGAGGTATCCAAAGAAGTGTGAACAGGAGCGACCGAGGTGAGGTTCCGACCACAAATGGCTAGATTTGGTTTCAGGAATCGATGGGGAAATTTAAGTGAATAGGGAATGAAGGTTATAAGTTATGATTCATGACATATCCCAAACCAGGGTGGGTTCATAGCCATGTGACAAACCTGCAGTACTGGAATTTGTGAGTGTCACATCTCTCTTTGATGCGAAGATATGGGTAATATAAATATTAGGTCAAGCCCGTCATGGGGGTGTAAATTCGGCTAATCACATTGCTATCGTGACAATTAAAAAAAACCACATAGGGTGAGCACCGATCCCAACACACCAAGCAACGACATATTTTTTATGGTTCCATTGTTTTATGTCCAGCCAAACCACTTATATTGAGACACTCGGAATATTCTTGCATGTTAAATGAACGTCGTACACGCAGGAACTTGGGCAGGCGCAGTTATACGCCGGGCACTACACTTTGAAATGTGCCTTACTAATATGGTGGCTGCTTGAGTGTCGCCTATTCCGACGCGCCATATGCAGCACCTGGGAAGTGCATTAATGATATGTAAATGCACCGACCGGGTTCCCAATGCACCTTCGATAGGCGCATTATGTATCGATGTTACGATTGGTGTGCTAATTGATGTCCGACTTTCGATAAGAGCCGTGCATTAAGTGATTTCTATATGGCAAGGTAGAAGAGACCGTGGGGGGACGCAAGAATTTTGAAGTAGAATTGACTACATTCATGGGGCTAAGCGATTACCAGTTTAGGCACCTGAATTTTATAATGACGCCTAAAAACTGGTCGTGGAAACATCACTCTTCTTGAACATGTTAACGGTACAAGAATGATTTTTTTATTTCCAAATTAATTCGAGTGCCCTTATGCTGCATTGATGAGAAGTGGCCCAGAGAAATACCACACAGAAAAACATTTCTCATAAGCGTTTAACTCTGCAACCACCATCTTGTTAGTGTCTTCACAGCATGGTTGCAGGTGTGTTCTTTTTTTTTTATTTATGTTTCTTGTCTGATGCGCCAGTGGAGTCCTTCCATAGCAATGAAAGCTAAAATATTACTTAGTCAGAGATGTAACATCATTTGTCCAATCAGCAAACGAGTCCAACTCCAGATACTTACTGGGTGGCCATGAAAATGAAAGCCTTTTCTTTCTGCCCAATGCAATCGGACATGTAGCAGATATGTGCAATGGTAACCATGGTTCCTCTGTCTTCAAGCCCCATACGTGGTAAGGTTGTGCTGAACTGTTTTGGTTGTATGACTACATGTCCGGTAGCTTCCGTGCTATTCACTTTGTATGTTGAAGCTGACTACCACTCCTTCATATCTGCAACAGTCGCCGCTCACATCAGTGAGGCATGTTGGCGCACGCACCATTGTCCATATAGCTTAAATTCTAGAAAGGGTCATTTGTCTATTAACGATACACTTTCATCACGGCATCACACAGATGGGTCAGTAATCATCCCCTTTTGCAACTCTAACAAATCGCCCCTTTTACCCTGGACAAGAATGAGAGATTTGTATGCAGACCGCCCATCATACACCTTAGTTAGTACCCCCACTCAAAACCAGGTCACAGACATGACTGTTCTTTATGAGCCTACACTCTGCTGGACCGGTTGGAATCTTAGTTCGATAAGTAATGACTGACCCAGACAGTATATATATTTTACAATGATTTTGTTCTCATTATTTTCGGCGCATCTCCAGATAGTTATGTGATTGCATGTTCATGACATATATAGTTTTTGCGATTTACTGTGTGTGAACTGATGTATTTATACAATTTCTGTACTTAGAGAAGTAGATGATTGCGTTCTGAAATGATTAACTTGTCTATGGGGTTAATGCACTCCTCCACGAGCAGCTGCAACGCCGTGCATGTTTCCTGCATGGTCCTTAAAAATGGGGTGAAGCTTAGACCGATGGCGTGACAGATTGATGGCAATGATATGAAGAGATTGTGTGCCGACCAGTGTCTATTAGGGTTTGAGTCCTACCTTGTGGAACCGACACCCTATCCTCAAGAACAAAGCCTGCACCCTCTCCATTTTAAACAGAAAGGGTGAACGTGGGATTCTCTTCTCTTGATAATATCATTGGAACCGCGCGAGTGACTGCCGAGATCAGCGCTCTCAGCTGTACTTGAAACTTCCATGGTAGAGGTACAATTTTAACAGGAGATGCCCAACCATCACTCTTTAGTTCCAGGCTATGAGTTCATAGAGCTAGGTTAGACTGCACTTATTAGTAGTCATATCATGGGCATTCCTAATGATTATGTACCCTCAATGATCTATAGTAGAAGGACAAACGCCATTAAGGCCCCGTTTTCACCAGGACCGGCACCGGTATATTCAATTCCGGGGAGTTAGGCGCACCATCCGTCCCATTCGTCCGGCTTGGAATAAGGAGGGCGGGGCGCGGGGAGGGGCGCGACTGCCGGCGGCCCCAAAGAACTTGCATTTGTATCCACGGCGCGTGATCTGTCGGCGTCCTGGGATAAAGTGGCATGTCACTTATCCTACCATCCCCGGCCCGGTGTGGGGGAGTCCGGATTGCGCCTGAACAGTTGATTAGGGTAGCGGACGGAGTTCCACTGGTTTTTCTCGTAAGTAGAAGCGTGTGGATTACCGTAATCGTACTGCGAGACGGATGAGTCGCCTAGATACTAGGCAGCACAAATCCGGCGCAGCATGGTACGGCGCCAATGCCGCGGGGAAGGGAAATTGGGCAGTGCGGGTCCAAGATTTAGCTTGTGAACTGTGGCCCCTATGTTAAGGGCCATTTCACTTGGTAGTGAAATCAAGCCCTTTCTGGCACATATTTCAAGAATAACCTGTCTAGTGTAATGATATTCAAGAGAGTTTCATATCGTGAGTCAAAACTAACCCCCCAGAAGTAGAGAGCTATCGGCTAAAACGTAAGAAACATATTCAACTATAAGTGTAAAAGGTTATATCTTGCATTAGGCCACATGAATACTAAATGTGTAGGGAGGTGACAATCAACAGCACATGGCGAAATTGCATGTAACAGTATAAACGCCCCGCCAATATTTACCTCCGGGTGTTATTTTTGTGTGGGGGAGATCGCGCTGGAAACGTGCCATTGGACAAGGCGAAGCTGACCTGGTTGTTAATGTCCCTTATACCCAGCTTTTGTAGAATGAGTCTCATAAAGTACATCCTTGTACTGGCCTGGGTAGTAGTTTTGGTGCGATGTATCACAATAGTGTTATTTTATTCATCACTGGTGGCTAATTATCCAGTCACTGTAAGTGTTGTTTTTTTTCCTGGTACATTTTACGGTATGATGTATGTATCCATGTCACTGTATGGTGCGGTGTGAAATCCAGTACACTAGTATGCGTGCGTAGTTTATTCCAGCACTGTAGTGTGCTGCGGTGGTAATATAACCATTCACTGTATTAGGTTGGTTATACTCCATTGCACTGTATTGCTGGTAGTATTCCGGTCACTCTATGGTGGTTGTATTACCAGGTCACTGTAAAGCTGTTGGTAGGTAAGTTCCATTTCACATTGTATGCATGGTGTTGGATAGCTCCAGTCACTGTATTGTTGTTTATATTCCAGTCACTGTGATGACGGTGTAAATTCCAGTCAGCGAAGGTTGTTGTATTGCCATTTCACTGTATGTTTGTGTAATTACCATTCACTGTAAGCATGTGATAAGATACGGTTCACTGTGAAGTGGCTGGTGGTTATTCCAGTCACTGTAAGCTTGGATATTCCAGTCACTGTAATGTTTGTTGTTTTCGTCCACCTCACTGGAGTGGTTATTGTGATTTTCCACAGTCACTGTGTATGGTGGTGTATTCCACAGTTCACTGTAAATTACTGGTGTATATCCATTCCACTGAATTGTGGTGTGAGGTATTCCATTTCACCTGTATGTATGTGTATTCCAGTCACTGTATGCTGGAGTTTTCTCATACACTGCGATAAGCTGGTGTATTTCCATTCACTGTTATTGCTGGGAGTGAATTCCAGTCCACTGTATGACGTGGTGTATTCCGATTCACGGTATGCTGGTGTAGTTCGTGGCCTGTAGTCCTTGGTGTATGACCAATTCACGTGTTATGGCTGTGTATTTCCATATGTCACTGTATGCTGAGTGTATTTCCCTTCACGGAATGCTAGGTTGTCTTCCATACACTGTAAGGGTGGGTGAATTCCATTCACTGTATGGTTGGTTTAATTCCAAGTCACTTGTATTGTGGTGGTGTATTCCATGTCACTGTATGCTGGTTATTCCAGTCACTGTATTGCTGGTTTATTGAATTCCAGTCACTGTATATGCTGGTGTTATACCATTCATGTATGACTGGTGTATTCAAATTCACGTTCTATGCTGGAGTATTTTGTCACTGTACGCTGGTGTATTCCAGGCACTAAATTGGTTTGTGTTTTTTCCAGAGTTCACTGTGTGTATGGTGGTGTATAATTACTAGTTCGACATGTATGTGTGGTTGGTAATTGATGGTATTCACTGTAAATTGTGGTGTTATCCTAAGACACTGTAGTGCAGTGTTTTCCAGTTCACTGGTATGCTGGTGTATTGCCCAGTCAGCGATATGCAGGGGTATTACCATTCACTGTAATGGGTGGGTGTGATTCCAGTCAACTGTATGCTGGTGAGTATTCCATTCACTGTTAATTCTGGGGTTGTATTTATCCAGTCGACTGCGATATGCTGGTGTATCTCCCAGTCACTGTATGGTTGGTGTATTCTATTCCACTGATATTGGTGGTTAAACCAAGTTCACTGTATGTGGTGTATTCCAGTCAACTGTATGCTGGGTGTTTTGTGTTTATCGCATACACTGTAGATACTGGGTGTAGATTCCAGACACTGGTATGTTGCGGAGTGTTGATAGTCGACACTTTATGCTGGTGTATGTACCAGTCACTGTAAAGTCTGGTGTAAACGTCACTGTGTTATGTATTTTGTGTTTTTCCGCCACACACATTGGTAAGTTTGGTTTTTGTTCCATTTCACTGTATGGTCGGGTGTATGTCCAGTCACTGTCTGGGTGGTTGTATTCCCCACCCCAAATTTATTTTCCACTAGTATAGCTGGGAGTAGTCCAGTTCAGTAGTATGGTAGTGTATTCCAAGTCGCACAGTATCTGGCGGCTTGTATATTCCATACCCCCTTTTAGGATGGGTAAGTTCCATTTCCACTGATATGCGTGTGGTGTATTCTTCCATTCACTGTAATGCTTGTGTGTATTCCAATCCCTGGTATTCTGGTAGTATATTCCAGTTCACTTCATGCTGGTGTATTCCCAGCTCACTTTATGTTGGTAGAAATTCCATTCACTGTAATGGCTGGAGTGTATTCAATTCACGTGTATGCTGTGCTATTCGTCACTGTATGCTAGTGTAAGTTCCGCCAGGTCACTGTATGTTTGTGTTTATCCATCCACTGATAGTTGAGGGTGGTTATATTCGTATTCACTGAATGGCGTGGTGTAATTCCATACACTGTATTGGTGGTGTACACCAGAAAACTGTTGTGTTTGTGTTATCCATGTCACATGATAGTCTGGTGTGTTTTACCAGGTCACTTGTCTGCTGTGCGTGTAGATTCACAGTATCGACTGTAAGGGTGTAGTGTGGGGCAGGGATATGTAGTTGGTTCCATATCCCTTAATTGGTGGGATGTAAAACCAGAGTCACTGTTATGGGATTTAGTGTATTCGCAGTCACTCGAGGGGGGGTAGTGGTGATGGTAATTCCCAGTCACTCGTATGATCAGGTAGTAGTATTCCAATCATCATCTGTATTCTGAGGTGTATTCCAGGTCACTGTCTGGCTGTTGGATTCGCCAGTCACTGTATGCTGAGTGTAATACTCAGTCACGGTAATTGGAGCTGTGTAGTTCAATTCACTGATGTTGGTGTACTCCATTCACAGTAAGGTGGAGTATTCTCCAGTCACTGTAATCGTGTTTATTCCAGACACATTGTATGGCTGGTGTGTTGTCCCAGTGCACTGTATGGTGGTGTATTCCATCACTGTATGGCGTACTGGTGAATTTCCTTTCCACTGTATTGGTGGGAGTGTGTATTCCAGAGTCACTGGATGGTCTGTGTGTATTTCCTCATTCACTGGTAGTTTGTGATTTGTAATTCCAGCGCCACATGTGATAGGTGGGTGGTTTTCTATCCATGTCACTGTATGCTGCGGTTGTCTATTTCCAATCCACTGTATGTCTGGTGGTAATACCATTCAATGGTTTGTGTGGTGTAATTTTCCAGGTCACTGTATGGTGATGGTGAGTTCCATTCAATGTGTATGTTTGTGTTTTTCTCCCAGTCCACTGTATGAGTGGTTGTAGACTCCAAGTCACTGTATCGTGTGGGTGTATTGCCATACCACTGTAAGCTGGTGTATTCCAGTCACTGTTTGATGATGGTGTTTTCCAGTCCACTGTATTGCTGGTGTTATTCCAATTCAGCTGTATGGTGTGTAGTATGTTCCAGGTCACTGAATGCTTGAGGTCAATCCAGTCATCTGTATGTGCTGAGGTGTATTTCCATTCACTTGTATGTGTGAGATGTATTGTTCCCCATTCACTTAATGGTAGGTAGTATTCCATCCACTGTGTATCGCTGTGTGTATAGATCCATTCAACGGATTATTGTGTCGTAAAGTTTCCATTCACTGTAGTGGTGGGTGTATTCCAGTACACTTGTATGAGTGTATATCCATTCAGCTGGTTTGTGTTTGTATATCCATTCACTGTATGGAGGGTGTATTCCAGTCACGTATGGTGGTGAGTTAATCTCCATTCACTGTATGTGTGCGTTTGTGGTATACGTCACTGTCGTGCTGGTGTCTTCCAGTCACTGAAATGCTGGGTGTTAATTCACATCACTGTAATTGGTGGTGTATTCCCTTCACTGTATGGGTGGTCGTATTCCAGTCACTGTATGACTGGTGTATTCCCATTACACTAGTAGGCTGGGGCTGTATTCCATGTCACTGTATGATCCTGTGTGTATTCCAGTCACTGTATGCGCTGGTGCAGTTCTCCAGTCACTTGTATGCTGGATATGTCGACAGTCACTGTATGTATGTTTTCAACCAGTCACCGTATGTGTGATAAGTTTTCCGGTTTCCAGTCACTCGTATTTGTGGTTGGTATTGCATCACTACTGAATGTTCGTTAGGTGATACCCATTTCACTGTAGTGCATGGTTGTAAATTCCATTACTCTGTATGCTGTAGAGTGTACTTACGACCACTGTATGCGTGTAGTGTATTCACCAGTGCGACTGTACTGCCTGGTGATACTCCCATTCTACATGAATGGTGGTGTATTCCATGTCTCGTATAGGGTGAGGTGTATTACCAGTCACGTGTAATGGGTGGTGTTGTATCCAGTCCACTGTATTAACTGGTGTAATGGGCCAGTCACTGGAAAGTCTGGTGGTTTTTGATCCATTTTTTTCCCCCCCCCCCCCACAGGTTTTCTGTGGTATTATTCCATCATCTGGTTAAGTGGTGGGTTAGTTCTCCAATGTTCACTGTATGGTGTGTATACTTCATTACACTGAATTGAGGTAGTATTCGCAGACATGTTTATGACTATTGTGTTTCCAGTCCTGTATGGTAGTGTTTTCCAGCACTGTATTTGGTGGGTTTATTGTTCCATGTCACTTGTTAGTTGTGGGTGGGTATTTCCGGTTCAGCTGTAAGTGCTGGTAGTATTCTCAGGTCACTGTAGTGCTGGTGTATTTCCATGCTACTTGTAGTTCCTGAGAGTAGATCCCATTTTTCACTGTAATGGTGGTGGTAATTCACCTAGTCACTGTATGTTGGTGTTATACCAAGTCACTGGTAATGAGCTGGTTGTATTCCAGTCACGTGTAGTGCTGGTGGTAATTCGTGACATGTAATGCTGGTGTTATTTCCAGTGCACTTGGTATATATGTTGTCGATTGTGCGCCACTCCACTGATATGTTTGTTGGTGTTCCACACACTGGTATTTTGGGTTGGTAGAACCCAGGTCATCGAGTTATGCTGGAAGTAATTTCCATTCACTGTTATGCTGGTGGTTAGTTACCGTCACTGATATTCTGGTGTATTCCCAGTCACTGTATACTGGAGTACTAGCCATTCACTTTTGATGGTGGTGTAAGACTATTCCAGGTCACTGTATGTTGGATGTATTGCCAGTCACTGTATGTGGTGTGGGTGAGTAGTTCCATTGCACTGATCGTATACATGGGTTAGATTCTCCAAACGACTGTGTTTGGTGGTGGATGTAAACCATTAGATCACTGTAGTGTGTGAGTTGTATTTCCATTCACTGTTTGGTGTGTGTATTTCCATTCACTGTGAGATTGGTTGATGTATTTCCATTCACTGGTATGGCGGGTTTGTAATATCGCAGTCAGTGTTAGGTTTGGTGTATTGCCAGTCACTGTAAACTGTGGTAGGAAGTGTCCATTCACTGAGTAGAAGCTGGTGGTAATACCAATTCACTGTATGCAGGTCAGGTAAATTCCATACACTTGTATGCTGTGATTGTATTGCAATTCACTAGTAGTAGCTGTGTGATTCGTCACTGTTGGCTGGGTTAGTATTCCAGACACTGTAGTGTTTGTGTATTTTCCAGTCACTGTATGGCTGTGTAATTCCAGTATCACTGTATGCTTGGTTAATACAATTCACAGGTAATGTGTGTGTGAACTGCCAGTCACTTGTGATATGATGGTGTTTAGATTCATGTCACCTGTAATCTGGTGTATTCCATTACACTTGTAATGCTGGAGTATTCCATCTGCACTGTATTGGTGGTGGTATTCCAAGCTCACTGTATGGTGGCGTGTATGTCCAAGTCCTGTATAGCTGAGTGTAGTTACCATATCACTGTAGTTTGCTTGGGAGTTTTTCCAGTCACTGTTATCTTATGTAGTTTGCCAGTCACTGTATGTTGTGTGGTAATTGCCAGGTCCACTGGTATGTTCTTTGGTGGTTTTCCCAGGTCAGCTTTGTATGTATTTGTGTTTTGCAGTCACTTGTATGGTGGATATTCCAGTCCACTGATATGGTGAGTAGGGTTCCAGTCACTGTATGTGAACTTCCATTTTATCTGTTTGGTAGTTAAAATTTCCATTCGACTTGTATGGTGGAGTTTATTACATCACTGTATGACTGAGTGTATTCCATCCACTGTTTATGGCTAGGGTGTAATCATCACTTGTATGCATGGGTTGTATTCCGAGTCACTGTATGGTATTGTGTTTATCCGAGCGACTTGAAGTTTGTGTTTTCCCCAGTCACTGTATGGTGGTACTCCAGTACACTGTATTGTGTGTATTTCTATTCCCTGTATGCTGTTATGTCAGTTCACTGGTGTAATGAGTGGGATGTTTTTCCATCACTGTATGCTGGTGTAAACTCATTCACTATTTGGTGGGTGTGTAATTCCATGTCACTGATATTGGTGAGAGTATATTTTCCAGGATCACTGTTTGCTGGTGTATTACCAGTCAACTGAATGCTTGAGTGTCTAATTTCCCTTCATGTATGGTGTTATATGTCCATTCACTTGTACAGTTGGTGGGTGGATGTATACCGAGAACCACTGTAATGCGTGGTGTAGTGTTCCGATTCACGGTTGTTGTTCGTGTATTCACATTTCACTGTAATGGAGTGGGTATTCCAGTCACTTAAGGCTGTGTATTCCATTCATGTTCTAGTGTGTGAGTTGTATTCCCATATCACTTGTATTGTGTGGTGTGTAAATTTCCATTTCACAATTATGGTAGTAGTATGTTCAAATTCATCACTGTATGCTGTGGTGTATTCGTCAGCGTGGTAGTGAATTTGGCAGGTGTATTCCCATTCTCTGTAATGCTGTTTGTATTTCCATTTCACTGATGTAATGGTGTGTATTCCCTTCACTGTTATTGTGGGTGGTATTCCCAGTCACTGTTATACTGGTGGTATTGCCACTTCACGTGTAGCGGTTGTAGATTTTCCATTCTACTTTATGCTGGTGTACTTTCCATTACACTGGTTGGGAGGTGCAGTCCAGTACACTGGTAATGCTTGTGTATTCCAGTCACTGCGTAATGTTTGTGTGAGTATTTCCCAGTCACTCAGAATTTGTATGTGTTTTCCAGTCACTGTGTATTGTGGTGGATAAGTGCAGTCGACTGTATGGTGGTTGTATTTCCAGTCCCGTGTAATCTGGGTGAAAATCCATTCACTTGTATGTTAGGGGTGTCTTCCTGTCACTGTGTATATTGCTGGTGTATTGCGCTTCCTGAGTAAGCTGTGTGTACTCTCCATTCACCTGTATGTGTGGTTGTATGACCAGTCACTGGTGTATGGTGTGTATTTCCAGGTACTGTATACTGGTGTGTATCCAGTTCACGAGTATGCTGGTTGTAGTTGGCCAGTCAACTGTTGTCCTGGTGTTGTCCAGTGCAACTGTATGTTGGAGTAGTATTCTAGTTCACTTGTATTGGGTGTAAGGTGACTCGATTCACGTGTATGGAGTGTATTCCCAGTCACTGGTTGATGGCTGGTGTTTTCCAGTCACTGTATGTTGTGGTTCGTTTCCATCACTGTATGGTGGTATTGAGTTCCAGACACTTGGTAAGAGGTTGAAGGTAATTACCCATTCCACTGTATTTGGGCTGGGGTGTAATTCCATGCTACTTGAGTATCAGGTTTATTCATCACTGTTTCTGGCGTGTAATTCCAATTCACTGATTGGGGTGGTGTATTTCCTAGTCACTCTGTATGGTGGTGTAATTCCATTCATGTAATGCTGGTGTATAGGCCAGTTCACGTGTATGCTGGTGTGAATCCATTCACTGTTATGCTGGGTGTTATTTCTGTCACTGTATGCTGGTGGTATTCCAGTACACTGGTATTAGTCAGGTGTATTCGTCCACTGATGGTCTGGGTGTATTCCATTCACGAAGCATTTGTTGGACGAGAAGCGAGTGTATCCAATGCACTGTAATGGTTGGTTGGTGGTTATATTCACGTCACTAGATATGACTTGGTGGAGGTTCCAAGTCACTGTTTGGTGGTGTAATTCCAGGTCACTGTAAGGAGGGTGTATTCCATTCACTGTATTCTGCGGAGTGATATTTCGTCTACTGTATAGCTGGTGATATTCCACGCACTGTATGCTGTGTTATTCATTCACAGTATGGAGTTCGGTGTAATTCCCGTTCACTGTATGGTGGTGAATTCATTCACTGTAATGGGTGGTGTTTCCAGTCACTGTATGGTGGTGTATGTCTTCTCAGTCCACTTGTATAACTTGGGTGTATTTCCAATGGCGACTGTATGCTGGTGTATTCCCCATTCAACTGTATGCTTGTGGTATGTCCAGTCACGATGTATGCTGGATGCTTCTCCAGTCGACTGTATGCTGGATAGTATTCCAGTCTTACTGTATGTTTATATGTTTCCATCCATCACATCCGTATGTTTTGTGTTATTCCATGCTCACTTGTAGATTGGTGGTTGTATTGCGAGTCAACTGAATAGTGGTGGTGGTATTGCCATTCACAGTATGCTGAATTGTAATTCCTCAGTCACTGTATGGCTTGGTGTATTCCAGTCACTGTTCAATGATGGTGTAATCCATTCACGTGAGTACTGGCTGGTGTGATTGCAGTCACAGTGATTGATGGTGTTGTAAGTCCCTACACTGAATGCAGAGTGATATCCAGTGTCACAGCTGAGTTGTGTGTGGTGTATTCCATTACACTGTGTAAGGTTGTGTGGTATTCCAGTCACTGTATCTGTGTATGTCCATTCACTGTAAGTGGTTTAATCCAGTCACTGTACGCTATGGTTAAATCCATGTCATTGTGATGGTTGGTGTATTCCATTCACTGTATGTTTGAGTGTAAAGTTCCAGTCACTAGTATGGTGGGGTTATTCCAGTAACTTTATACTGGTGTAATTCCTATCTCGAGCTGTATGCTAGGTGGTATACCATTCGACTGTATGCTGGATGTTGACCAGTCAGCTGAATGCTTGTGTTTTACAGTCCACGCGTATGGTGGAAGTAATACCTCAGTCACTGTTTGTGTAGTTCATCCTCCATTGCAACTGTAAGGGTGGTATAGTTACATCACTGTGTATGCTGGTGTATAAAAGTCAGCTGTATCGTGTTTTTAATAAACAGTCACTGTATCTGGGTACATCATTCCTAACTGTAGATCTGGGGTAAATACCAATTCACTTATGCGATTGGTTGTATTCCAGATCACTAGTATGAGAGTGGGTGGTGTTTATTCCCGTCACTTTGTATGCATGGGTGTAATATCCATTCACTGTAGTTGGGGAGGTGGTATCCGTTCTTCACTGTATGAGCTTGGTATTTTCATGATCAGCTGTATGTGTGGTGTCTAGTTTGTTACCATTCACTGTATGCTGGTGTTAGTTCCAGGTCACTGTTATGGGGTGTGAGTGAATCCATTCACTTTATCTGGTGTAATTTGCAGTCACTGTAGTGTGTTGGTGTATTTCCTTCAACTGTATGGGGCTGGTGTACTTATCCAAGTCACTGTATATGAGTGTGTTATCCAGTCACTGTAAACTTTGTGATTCCATTCACTGATTTGTTGGGTGGTGAAATTCATTCACTATATGTGCTGGTGTTGTAATACATTGACAGGCTGTAATGCTGAAGTGTAGATTCAGTCACTGTTACTTTCTGTGTATTCCAAGTCCCACTGTATTGCTGTTGTATTTCGCAGTCACACTGGTATGGGGTGGTGGATAATTCCATTCACGTGTGTAATGGGTGGTGTATTCCGAGTCACTGTTATGGTGGTGTATTATCCAGTCACAGTATGGCTGTTGTGTATTCATCGACTAGTTAATGCTGAGGTGTATTCCAGTCACGGTGTATGTATATGATGTTTACCATGTCTCTGTATGTTGTTGTGTTTTTCCAGTCACTAGGAATGGTGTGATATTGTTCCAGTCACTGGTAAGGGTGATCGGGAGTATTCCATTTATCCCTGTATGCTGGTGTAATCCCATTCCACTGTATGGATGCGTGTATTTGCCCCATGTCACTGTAATGCTGTGTATTTCCCAGTCACTGATTTGGTGTGTATTCCCATCCTGTATGGTAGGTGGTATTGCCGCAGCAGCTTGTCTGCTGAGTTTATTGCGCAGTCCATCCTTGTATGCTAGGTGTATTCCATTCACTTATGTGGGTGTATTTCCATTCACTGTAATGGTGGAGTGTATTCCGTCACTGTTATTGACTGGGTGTATCTCCATTCACAGGCATTGTTGGTCGTGTATTACCATTCTAACTTGTATGGGTGGTGGTGGGTATTCCATCCACTGTATGCTGGTGTATCCATTCACTGTGTTGGTGGTTGTATCCATTGCACTGTATGTGTGGTTATGAATTATCCAGTCACTCGTATGGTGAGGAGTGTATTCCATTCTGAACTGATAATAGCTGGTGTATATCGTCACTGTGATAAGCTGGGGTAAATTTCTTCCATGGACAACGTGTATTGCTGTGGTTGTATTCTCAGTTCAACTGAGATGGGTGTGTATTTCGCCATCACTGTATGGTGGGTGGAATTCCAGTCACTGTATGGTGTGGAGTGTTAATTACAGATCACTGGTATAGCTAGGTCGTGAATTACCCATTCACTGTATGCTGGTGTAATTCCAATTCACTGGGTATGCAGGAGTGTTTTCCAGTCACTGAGTGTATCTGGAGTGCATTCCCAGTTCGTACCTGTATGCTGGGTGTAGTTCCAGTCAACAGTATGTTTGTTTTCGGTATCTCATTGCACAGTAAATGATTATGTGGTTAATCGCATTCCACGTGTATTGGTGTTATGAATATCCAGTCACTGAGTAAATTGGTGGAAGGTATTCCATCACGAAGTATGGGAGTGATTATTCCAGTCTCACTGTATTGTCCTGGGTTGTATTCATTCACTGTATGCTGTGTATTCCATTACACTGGTATGCTGTAGTATTCCAGTCGACTGTATGAAAGATGAGGGTGTTTTTCAGTCACTGAGTACATAGCTGGTGTATTCCATTCACTTGTTTGTTGGTTTACGTCTCAGTCACTTGTTGGTGGTGTATTCTCCAAGTCACTAGTATAGCTGGGTAATTTTTCATTCGAACTGTTATAGGCTGCTGGTATCCAGAACACTGTTTGCTGGAGTATATTCCAGTCACCTGTATGTGATGTGGTTGTATTCCATTCACAGTAATGGATTGGTGTAAGTCCATTACAGGCTGTATGGTGGTGTAATTCCATTCACTTTATTATACTGGTGGTAGTTCCATTCCACTGTATTCTGGTGATATTCCATCACTGTATGCGGTGTTTTCCAGTCACTGTAATCTTGTGTTTTCCCAGTCAGCTGTATAGGTTTGGAGTATTCTAGTCCACTGTATGGTGGAGTAGTCTGTGCACTGTTTGGTAGTGTATTCCATTCACTGTATGGTGGTGTATTACAGGACCACTGAATGCTGTTGTATTCCAAACACTGTATGCTGGTGTGTCGTAATTCCCAGTCACATGTATGCTGGTATATTACCAGTTCACAGTTTGGGTGGTGTATTCCATTCCACTGAATTGTGGTGTTATGTGTCCCTCGCATCTAGTAGTGCGTGGTAGTATTCCATACACTGTGTTTGGTGGTGTATTCCATTCACTGTATCTTGGTTATTCCAGTCACTTAGTATGGTGTGTGTAAGTTCCAATGTCACTTTAAATCTGGTGTATTCCAATTTCACTCCTGTATGGTGTGTGTATATCCATTCTCACATTTGAGTGCTGGTGAATTTCCAGTACTGAGTATGTGGTGTATTCCAGTCACTGTAAGTGGTGTCATTCCAATTTTCACTGAAATTCCTGATAGATTTTACTAATTTCCAGTCACTCTGATATGAATGTTTGTTTTCCAGTCACTGTATGTGCTTGGTGTTATTCCATTCACTGTTTGGTGTGTATTATCCATTCACTGTATGCTGGTGTATTACCATTTCACTTGTATGCTGATGTATTCCAGTCCACTGTATGCCCTGTGTAATCCAGTCATCAGTATGGTGGTGTATTCCAATCACTGAGTATGGTGGTGAAGTTTCCCAGTCACTGTACTGAGATGGTGTGTATCAACGCCATCTACCTGATACTATCTGGTGTCTATTCCAGTTCACTGTATAGCCTGAGTGTATTCCAATTCACTGTAATGCTGGATGGTATGTCGTACACTGTAATTCTGGTGCATTTACCATGGTGACTGGTATAGGTTTGAGGATGTTAGTTCCATCCACTGATTAGGAGTGTGGGTTGTGTATTTCCATGTCACTGTATGGTGAGTGTCATTGCCAGTCACTGTATACTGGTGTATTTCCATTCACTGTATGCTGGTGTATTCCATTCATGCGTGTATGCTGGGTGTAATTCGCATGTACTACTTGTAAGCGCTGTGTTGTTATTCCAGTCTACTGTATGCTGGTGTAAATTCCAGTCCACTGAGTTATGGTGGCGTGTGTATTCCTAGTGATCTGTATGTTTGTGATTTCGCAGTCACGGTATGGGTGATGTATTCCGTCACTGGTATTGCAGTGTGGTATTCCATTCACTGTAGTGCTGGGTGAGTATTCCATTCATCTGTAGGTGTGGTGGTTATTCTGTCGCACTCTGATAAGGCTGGTGTATATTCCATTCACTGGTGATTGTGACTGGTGTATACACAGTCACTGGTATGGGATGGTTGGATTTTCCAGTCACTGATCGCTAGGTGTATTCCATTCAACTGGAGTATGCATGTGAATGTCCGTCACTGTATGCTGGTGTAATGTCCAGTTCACTTTATGTTTTGGTGTTTTTCCCATGTCACTGGTATGTTGTGTTTTCCATTCCCGACGTGTATGTCTTTGTGGTTACCCAGTCACTGTTGGTGGTGTTATTCCATATCACTTAATGGATGGGTGTAATCCAGTCACTGTCATGGAGGAGTTAAATTTCCAGTCCACTGTTTGGTGGGTGTTTATCCATACACTGTATGTTGGGTGTATCCGAGTCACTGTATACCTGGTGTTTACCATTCACTGTAATGCTGGTGTATTCCATCAACTGTAAAAAAAGCTGTGGTATTCGTGCACTGTAAGCTGGTGTATTTCCGTCACTGTAGTGCTTGGTGATATTTTTCAACTGTATGCTGGTGTATTCCGCAGTATCACTGTATGTTAGAGTGTTTCCGGTGTCACTGTAAGTGGTTCGTGATGTAATTTCCAGTCACTGTGTAAGGTGGTGTATTCTCAGTACACTTTATGTGTGATGTATTTCCATTCACTGTATGGAGGTGTAAAGTTCCATTCACAGAATGGTGTGGGTGTACTGTCCATTACACTGAATGGTGGTGTATTCCAATCACTGGTGATGGTCGGTGTACCCGTATATACTCCCCCCACTCAACCGCCCACAACCAACCACACACACACACACTCAACCAGAGATGTATTCGTCACTGTGATGCCGGTGTATTCCACGATCAGTTCACTATGTATGTCGTAGTCTTGGTGTTTTTCCCCAGTCTAACTGATGCGAGCCCTCACCAACTGTGTCTTTGAGTCTAAGATTTGTCTACAGAAACTGACCACTTCCACTGTATGGTTGTTATTCCAGTCACTGTAATGCCTGTGTGTATGTTTACCATTCACTGTAAAGCTGGTGTTTTTTCAGTCACTGTATGGTGGTGATATTCCAGTTACTGTATACTGGTGTAACTTGTGTCCAAATGCGACTGTAAAGCCTGAGTGTAATTCCCATTCACGTTGTTATGCTGGTGTATTCCAAGTCACTGTATTGAAGTTTGTGTCTATTTCCAGCATCACATTTAATTGGTTGTGGTTGTTCCATCACTATGGGTATGGTGGAAAGTGCTTGCTTTCAGATCACTGAGTTTGGTGGAGAGTATTCCATTCACTGTATGGTGGGTGAATTACATTCCAGTACATTGTAATGCTGAGCTATTGGTGTAGTTAACCAAAGGTACACTTATGAGTATGTCTCTGTAGTATTGTTTTGCCGATTTTTTACATGCTTTTGGGCGCGGAGTCGGTGTGATATAATTCCAGTACGAGATCTGTCATAGTGTTTAGTGGTTTAATTCTAGGTCCACTCACTTTATGCTTTGGTAATCCATTCACGTTTGTTGAGTATTCCAGTCACTGTATTGTGTGTGTATTCCATTACACTGTATGTGGTAGTAAATCTGACCAATACTCATCTGTTTGGCTTGGTTGTTTATGTAAAATATCACGATTCACTGAGTTGTGAGTTGGTTTGGTATCGATCCAGTTTCTCTGTCTTCCATGGTCGAGGTGGGGTAATTTTCTATGTACACACTGTTGTGTATTTTGAGTTGTGTTGTAGTAGTACCAGTTTTGTAAATTTTGGGTTGATGCTTGTGGTTGGTAATTTCCAATCATTGAAGGGTCTATGGTGGTGTGGTCAGATATTGAGCATGAATATCATCTGCGCGTTGTTGTGGTGGAGTGTTTGAGTTAACTAAAGAGCAGATATCCAGATTATGCAACAGTGTCTTTTGGTCTTGAACTATTACGTTTAGTCGCAGTTTCAACGTAGAATTTACCTCGCTGGGTGGTAGGATCCATTCGAATACAATAATAAATTACTTGGGGGTTAGTGCGAGTAGAGTATTCCGTGATTCTACACATGTAAAGCTCTGGAGTTGGTATTATTGTTCGTACAGCAAATAAGAGTATTAGAATTACACGAGAGTTAGACAAGATTCCATTTGCTTGAGTAATTTGATATTTGTGAGTTATCTAGTTACCAAGATCGAACTAGTGAGTTAATTCGGTGTGGTTCTATATATTTCCAGTCGACTAGTCTGAAGAGAGGTGTTGTGTATTCCCCTCACTGTATGTGGTGTTTTTTTGTATGTTTGGTGGGTTTCCATTCCTGTATTGGTGTTTTCCCGTCATGTATGTGGTTTTTTTCCATTCACTGTATGTGGTTTTTTTCCATTCACTGGGGGATGGTGGGTTATTCCGTCACTTATGGTGGTTATTTAGTTTATTTTGCTTGGGAATTTCCCTTCACGTTGTGGGTTTTGTCACTGTATGTGGTGTATTCCATTCACGATTTTGTGTTTCCATCACTGTTTGGTGGTGTATTATTTACTTATTTGGGGGGGTTGTATTCTTTTCCCGTTTATGCTGGGTATTCAGTAAATGTTGGTGGTGTTTTTTCCAGTATGTTTGCTGGTTAATTCCAAATTTAGTTTGGGTGGTGTATTCCATTTACCCTGTTGGGGGTGTTTTTGGGGTTTCCATTATGAGGGTGGTGTATTCCCGTCAAATGTATGGGGGGGTGTATTCCTTTTTTGGGGTGGTGGGATTTCCATTTCAATGTAAATTGGGGGGTTATTTTTTACACTGGGAATGTTGGGATTGACGTATGTGGTGGGATTTCAATTCAATTGTTTAGGGGGGAAAATTCCTCACTGTAGGGTGGTTTTTCCAGTCCGTATGTTTTTTTTTTCCAAAAATACTGTATGCTGGGGTGTATTCCCATTCACTGTTTGGGGTGGTTTTAAACTATGATGGGGGATGTTTTAAGCCACTTATGGTGGTGGTTTTTTCCGTCACTTTATTGGTGGTTTTTCCCCTTATGTGGTGTAAAACCCTTTACTTTTTGGGGGGTTTATTTTCCATTATGTTTTTGCTGGTTTTTATTTCCATTTTCCTTCAAATGTATAAGGGTTTTTATTCCAATTTTCCCGTAGCTGGGGGTATTCCAGTCACTGTTTCCCGGGTGTATTCCCCTTTACGGGTTTTTTGTGTTTTCCGTCCCGGGATGGTGGTGTTAATTTTTCCCCTTCCCCTGTTTTGGTGGTTATTCCAAATTTACTTTTTGTGGTTTGGGATTTGGGCCCTTTTACTGTAAGGTGGGGTTTTTCCCGTCACTGTAGGTGGTGTTTTCCAGTTTACTGATGTGGTTTTTTTTCCAGTCACTGTATTGGTGGTGTATTTCCTTTAACTGTATGCTGGTGTATTTCCTGACAAGTTTTTTGGGGTTTTCCAATTCACTGTTGTTTTTTGTTTTCCCAAATTTACTGTATGGTGGTGGGATTCCTTTTTCTGTATTTTGGGGGTTTTATTCCATTTACTGTTGGTGGTGGGCTTCCCCTACTGTATGAGGTTTATTCCAGTCACTGTATGGTGGTGGGATTCCAGTCATGTATGCTGGTGTATTTTATTCACTGGTTTTTGCGGGGTATTCCAAATTTACTGTATGGTGGTGTTTTTTCCCGTCACATTTATGGTGGTTTTTCCATTCATGGGGATGCTTTGGGTATTCCATTTACTGTATGGTGGTGTTTTTCCAATCACTGTATGTTTGGGGTTTTTCCATCACTGTATGGTGGTGTATTCCCTAAACTGTACTGGGGGTTTTCCATTTACTGTAGGTGGTTATTCAATTTACTGTAAAGGGGTTTTAATTTCCCACTGTATGGTGGTGTTTTTCCCCGTCACTGTTTGTTTTTTTTTTCCAAATCACTGAAAGGTGGTGTATTTTACATGTAAAGGTGGTGTATTCCATTCAATGTTTGGTGGAGTATTCCAGTCACTGTATGCTGGTGTTTTCCAGTTTACTGTTAAAAGGTGGTGTTTTTCAATCACTGTTTGCCGGGGGGTCTTCCATCACTGTATGCTTTTGAAATTTCCCGTCACTGTAGGTGGTGGAAATTTCCCGTCACTGTAAAGGTGGTGGTTTTTCCCTTTTTCTGTATGGTGGGTTATTCCATCCCCGGGTTTATGCTGGGGAATTCCCCTCATGTATGCTGGTGTATTTCCCCTTAAATGTATGGTTGGGGGTATTCCCCTTCACTGTATGCTGGGGTTTTTCCCTTCCCCTGTATATGGTTTTTTTCGGGCACGTATTTGGGTAATTTTTAGGGCCCCTGAGGGGGTTTTTTTTGTTTTTTTTTCCAGTCAAAACCCGTATGCTTGGGGGTATTTCCCTTTTACTGGGAGGGGTGTAAAATTTTCACTGTATGGTGGTGTACCCCCGTCACTGTTTGGTGGGGGTAAAACCCTCCCTGTTTTGCTGGTGTTTTCCAGTTTACTGTATGTGGTGTATTCCAAATTACTTTTTTATTTTGGTGGTGTTTTTTTTCCCTTTATTTTAAATGTAGGTTTTTAATTCCCATTCATTTGTTTTGCCTGGAATTTTTCCCTCACTGTATGGTGGTGTTTTTCCCCCTCACTGTAGCTGGGGTTTTTCCTTTATGTATGCTGGGTTTTTCCTTTACTGTTTGCGTGTATTCCCGTCACAAATTTTTATTGTTTTGTGGGGTTTTCCATCACTGGTTTTTTTTAAATTTTTTTGTGTTTTCCCAAATCACTGTATGGTGGGGTAAACCCTTTCATCCCTTTGGTGGGTATTTTACATTAAATTTTTATTGCCTTGGTGTATTCCAGCAGGATTTGGTTTATTCCCACATTGCTAATGTTTTTGGTTTCGGGGTATTCCTTTTACCCGTTTGGTGGTGGGTTTCTTTTACTGTATTGGTGGTGTAAATTCCCCGTCACTGTATGCTGGTGTATTCCATTCACTGTATGGGGGTGGGATTCCCCTTTTAATGCTATGGTGGGGTATTCCCCTTTTCCCGGGATGGTGGTGTATTCCATTCACTGTATGGTGGTGTATTCCATTCACTGTATTTTTGGTTTTATTCCATTCCTGTTTTGGGGGGTGTTTTTCCATTCCCCTGTAAAGGTGGGGTATTCCATTTTACTGTAAAGCTGGTTTTATTTTCCTTTACTGTTTGGGTTTTAGGTGTTTCCAAATCACTTTTTTTACTGGTGTATTCCCTTTTCCTTTTATGCTGGTTTTTATTCCAGTCTCTGTATGCTGGTGTATTCCATTCACTGTATGCTGGTGTATTCCAGTCACTGTATGGTGGTGTATTCCATTCACTGTATGGTGGTGTATTCCATTCACTGTATGGTGGTGTATTCCAGTCACTGTATGCTGGTGTATTCCAGTCACTGTATGCTGGTGTTTTCCAGTCACTGTATGTTTGTGTTTTCCAGTCACTGTAAGGATGGTGGTGTTTCCATTTACCCCGTATGTGGTGTATTCCCTTTACTGTATGGTGGGTATTCCATTTAAATGTATGGTGGTGTATTCCCTTCACTGTATTGGGGGGTATTCCATTCACTGTATGCCCGGTTTTAATTTCCCTTCCTGGGATTTCGGGTATTCCAAGGGGCCCCTGTTTGCTGGGTGTATTTCCCGTCAACCCCGTATGTGGTGTATTCCATTTAAATGTAAAAACTGGGGTATTCCAGGCACTGTTCTGGTGGATTCGTTACGGGTTTCGGGGTTTTAAAACAATGTTTTGTTGTGTTTTCCCGTCCGGGAGGGGGTTTTTTTCTATTCCTGGATGGTGGTTTTATTCTTTTCAAATGTATGGTGGTGGACCCAGGGCAATGTTTGGTGGTATATTCTATTCACTGTTTTTGGTTGGGTTTACTCCAGTCAAATGGAAAAGGTGGGTTTTTACTCCAGTACTGTATGGTGGGGGTTTTCCTTTACTGGGTTTTTGGGGTATTCCTTTACTGTATGCTGGGGTATTCCTTTTTACTGTTTTGGGGGGGATTCCAAAATTTACGGGTTTTTTGGGGGATTACATGGAAGGGGGTACCGGGGGAATGGCTATGGGGGGAATTTCCGTCCCCCCTGTATGGTGGGTGTATTCCATTCAAAGGGATGGGGGTTATTCCCCCCTTTTTCCCGTATGGGGGGGTGGAACCCTCACTGGGGGGCGGGGGTTGGAAAATTTTTCACGTGGGGGGAAGGGGGGTGGACCTTAATGAGCGGGGGGAACCCTTTTCTGGGGTTGGGTGGTGGATTTACTGGATAGGGAAACCATTAGGAATGGGTGGTGGTCGGTCAACTGGAAGGGGGGTGGTGGAAACCTTCAAATGGGTTGGGGGTTTTTAAATTTTATGGGGTTTGGGGGTGTATTTTCCAACCCGGAGGTGGTGTTCCCTTAGGAAGGGGGGGGGTGGGAAATTTTAGGGGGGACCTTTTTGCTGGTGAAACCGTTACTTTTATGGTGGGGGATTTCCCTTCCGTTTTGGTGGTGTTTTTTCCCCTCCTGAGCTGGGGTTTTTCCCTTCAATGTTTTTTGGTGTAATTTCCCTCACTGTTTGTGGGGGGTTTTCCTTTAAATGAATTGGTTTTTTGGGGTTTCATTACCCGGGTTTTGGGGGTTTTTGTCCCCTTTCCAGGGGGCCTTGGTTTTGGGGGGGTGGAAGGTAGGGGGGGGGGCCGGTAATGGTTCAAGGGGGGGAAAATTAGGGGGGAAATGGGGGGGGGGTGGTAATTCTGGGGGGGTTCTATATTTATTTTAAATGGGGGGGCCCCCGGGGTAAAATTTTAATTATGGTATTGGGGGGGGGTGGGATTTCCAGGGGGGCAACAAACTTCGGGGTATTTCCCGTCACTGTATCCCGGGTGTTTTTCCAGGGCCCGTATGCTGGGGGTTTTTTGTCAATGTATGTGGTGTATTCCCTCCTGTTTATGGGGGTTTTCCAGTCAATTTTTATGTTGTTTTTTCAAAGTAAAGGTGGGGGGGGTTATTCTATTTAAAGGGTTTTGGGGGTGGGTTTTAATTTTTTTTGGGGTGGTTTTTACTCCAAGGGCACGTATGGGGGGTGTTATCCAGGGTCACTGTAAGGTGGGGTTTTTTCCGCCCTGTATTCTGGGTTTCCCTTAAATGGGATGGTGGTTTTTTTCCAGTCATGTATTTTGGTGTATTCCATTCCCCTGTTTGGGGGTTTTTCCCTTCAATTTTTGGGGGGGTTAATTTTAAGGGGGCAGGGGGATTGGGTGGTTTTCCGGGTTTTTCGTATGGTGGTCGGGGGGGGCCATTCCTGGGGGATGGTGGTGGGGGGATTTCCGGTTTACTGTATGCTGGGGTTTTTTAAATCCGGGGAATGGGGGGGGGTTTTTTTTCCGTCCCGTATGGGGGGTGTATTCCAAATCACCCGTATGCTGGTGGTTAACCAAATTTTACCTGGGTTCCATGGGTCCCTTTTTTCACTGGTAGGGATGGTGGGGTTTAGTATGTTGGTTTGTGGTTTTCCAGTCAATGGGAATGCTGGTGGACCCATTCCTTGGATGGTGTTGTTTCCTATTCCCCGGGGGGAATGGGTGGGGGGGTCCCCCCGGGGGAAACCTGGGGGGGTGGGGAACCAAAAATTGGGGGGGGAAAGGTGGGGGGGGTTTTTAATATGGGGGGGGGAAAAGGCGGGGGGATTTCCCCTCATTTTGGGGGGGTTTCCAACCATGTTATGGGTGGGTTTTTCCAATTTTATTTGGGGGGAAAAGGGGTGGGGGGGGATAAAATTAACACTTGGTAAGCGGGGGGATTCCTCCCGGTAGGGTTGGGGGGGGGAATTATTAGGGTTGGGGGGGGTTACAAAACCCCCTGGGGGGGGGGATTTTTGGTGAAGGGGGGAATGGTAATGGGGGGGGGGGAAAATTTGGGTTTGGAGGGGGTGGAATTCCCCAAGGGGGGGGCCACTGGTAGGGGTTTGGGGGGGGGTTTTCCGGGTCCGGGGAAGGGGTTTTTTGTTTTAGGTTTGGTGGTGGTTTCCCTTCCTGTTTGGTGGGTGTTTCCGTCACGGGGGGAGGGGGTGGCCCAAGTTTTGTATTCCAAATTTTCCGTATGCTGGGGTTTTCCAGTCAATTGGGGGGTTTGGGGAAATTTCCCGGTTCACTGTATTCTGGGTATTCCCTTTACTGGTTTTGCTTGGGGTTTTCCAGTCATGTTATGGTGGTGTATTTTATTTACTTTAAAGGTTTTGGGGGCTTTCCCTTCACCCGTATGGTTTTGGGGTTTTCCATTCCACTTTTAAAATGGGGGTGTATTCCATTTACTGTTTTTTGGGGGTATTCCATTTAAATGTATGGGGGGGGGTATTCCCTCCACCTATTTGGTGTTTTCCCGTCACTGTATGGTGGTGGAATTTTCCAAATCCCCAAAGTTTTTGGTGGTGTATTTCCCGCCTCTGAAAGATGGTGGTTTTTCCAAATTTTCCCCTGTATTGGTGTATTCCGTCCCTGTATGGTGGTGTATTCCAAAATTTTGGTTTGGGGGTTTATTTCAGTCCTGTAAAGGTTTGGGGTTTTTTCCCGTCATTTTGTTTTTACTGGTTTTATGGGGGTTAAATTTATGGGTTTTAGGGTGTTTTAAAGTCCCTGTTTGGGGTGGTTTTCCGTCCTGTTGGCTGGGGTTTTTTTTCCCTTCTGTATGGTGGTGTTTTTCCAATCCCCTGTAAAACGGTGTATTCCATTTAATTTTTGCTGGTTTTTCCCTCACTGTATTCTGGGGGTATTATTTCATTGTATGGGGCGGTATTTTCCTCATTAGGTTTTTGTAAAATTTTTTTTCACGATATGGTGGTTATTTCCCTTCCCTGTATGGTGTTTTTATTCCCGTCACTGTTTGGTGGTTTTTTTCCCAATTTACTGTATGTTTTTTTTTCCATCAAATGTTTGGTTGGGGTTTTCCAGTCACTGTAAAGGTGGTGTATTCATTTACTGGGATGGTGGTGTATTCCAGCACCTGATAAAGGTGTAAATTTCCCTTCATGTATGCTGGGGTATTCCATTTACTGTTTGGGGGGGTGTATTCCAGTCATTTTTTATTGTGGGTTTGTATTTTTCCATTTACTGTTATGCTGGTGTAATTCCGTCACTTTTTTGGTGGTGTATTCCTTCACCCGTTGTGGTTTTAAGGGGTGGGGTATTCCATTTTCCTTTATGGTTTTTTTTTCCAAAGGGGGCCCTTTTTGATTGGGAATTTTTTGTTTTTTAAATGTTGGTGGTGTTATCCGTCACTGTATGAGGTGTTATTCCAGTCACTGTATGTCTGTATTCCTCACTGTATGGTTGGTTTTCCATCATTTATGATGGTTTTCCAGTTTACTGTATGGTGGGTATTCCTTTACGTATTGGTTTTAGGGGGGATTCCCTTTACTTATGGGGGGTTTAAAAAAAAGCACTGTATTTGTTTTTCCTGTAGTATGGTTATCCATCACTGTTGGTGGTGTATTCCAGCCACTTTTTGATGGGGTTATTCCATCCTTATGCTGGGTTATTTCCCCTCACTGTATGGTGTGTATTCCAATCACTGTTCTGCTGTTTTCCATTTACGGATGTGGTGTATCCTATTATTGTGATTCCCTTTATTACTGGTGTATTCAAATCACTGTTGGGGGGTTTTCCATCACTTATGTGGTGTTTTTCCGTCACTGTATTGGTGTTTCCATTCAAATGTACCGGTGTATTCCAATCACTTATGGTGGTGTATCTACTGTTATGGTGTTTTTTATTTCCCGTATTGGGGTAAATTTTATCACTGTAGTGGTGTTATTTGTCCTTAGGTGGTGTTTCCCTCACAAAAATGGTTTTTCCGTCACTGTATTGGGGTTTTTCCCTTTTACTGAGGTGGGGTTTCCCGTCACGTATACTGGGGATTTCCCTTCATATATGGTGGTGTATTTTATCCTGTATGCTGGGGTATTCATCCTGTTTGGTTGTATTCTATTCCCTGTTGGGGGGTACCCATCCCGTATTGGG
>JAODAL010038607.1:0-39012 GCA_025379985.1 Phyllomedusa bahiana
AAAAAAGGGCCTGCATTTTACGGCACAATGTGTGCGCCCCTGACGCAGCTTTGTCATACTGACACGAGTCAAAGTATCAGCAAACAGAAGTTGCTAATACTTTACAAGGAAAAAAAAAAAGTTTAAATATTATCCCTTTAACCCCTTACCGCCAACCCAGTTTTGGCCTCCCTGACAAGCCCCATTTTTATAATCTGGCATAGTCACTTTATTGAAATAACTTTTTGACATTTTAAAACCCTATCCATGTGATTCAGAGATTTTTTTTTCTCATGACACTTTGTGCTTTTAATTTATAAAAATGTTTGGCCATAAAATCACTTTTTATTTGTGAAAAATTCAAAATATGTGAAAATTTTGGAAAAAATTTGCCATTTTTCAAAGTTAAAAAATTCGCTTTAAGACAGATATTTCCACCAAAATAGTTTAAACGGGTATCTCCCATATGTCGACTGTAGGTTGGCATCATTTTTTAAATCTTTTTTTTTCGACATTAGGGGGCTTAGAAATTTAGTTGTAATTGTTCATATTTTCAAGAAAATTTGAAAAATAGATTTTTTTTAGTGACCAATTCTTTCAAATGTGATTTTAATGGCCTGTTAGAACCCCGATAAATCCCCCATCTAAAAAGTAGACCCCTTAATGTATTTTAAAAAAAAGCTTTAGTAATTTGTTAATCCTTTAGGTTTTTTCACAAAAATTTAAAGAAAGGGGAAGTGAAATTTAAAAATTTTACTTTTTTTGCAGTTTTTAAATTTTTTATCCTTATTTACTGAACCACGGTAATTGACCAGGTAAATAAAATTTCAACATAAATTTCCCCCAAAATTTCTGCCTTTTTAAAGAAAACCCCAAATATTGGCCCGGGGTGCGATATTTGGCTCAAACCCAACAAAGAATAGGAGAGCAACTATGGAAATTTTGGGGCTCATTTTATTACAAATTTATTTCAGGTTTGGGGGCACCCAAGGGCTAAAACTTAATAACTCCCCTAAAAAGACTCCATATTGGGGAAACACACCCTTAAAGGGAATAACCCAGGGATGTAGTGAGTAATCGACCCCACGGGGTATAACAATTTTTTTTTCCGTTCAGCTTTAAAATTAAAAAAAAAATTTTTTTTTCCCAAAAAGCTGCAATTTTTCTGAAAATTTTTTAAATTTTTTAAAGGAATCCCCGAAAAAAAAAAAGCATCCCAAAAATTGCGCAAAATTTTTTCCAATTCGGGAATACCCTATGTGTGGGTTAAACTGCGTTGGGCGCATGGGGAAAGGGGGACAAGGGAGGGAGCGCTATTTACTTTTGGAACGCAGATTTTGGTAGGTGCCATTCCATTTGCAAAGCCCCCAAAGTAGCAAAAAGGGGCACCCAGAATTTGCCTCATTTTGGATTCAACACCCCCATGGATCTCATCTAGTGGGGGTATTGCGCATTTTGGGCGCCCCGGGGGTTCCTAGATTTTTTTCAATGGGCCATGAAAATGGGTGGAACATTGGGGGTTTCATTTTACAGTGTTTCGCCGTGCAGGAAAAAAAATTGACCCACATAAAAATTTTACTAATTGGTCATAAAAAATTACAAAATATAAATTTTTTACAGTTTTTTATTTTTACACTTTTACCAATAGAAATGTTTTATAAAAAAAAAAGGGGTTTTTTTGTCATCATAGTCTGACAGCCATAACCCTTTTTTTATTTTTTCTGTAATGGACTAATTAGGGGCTTTTTTTTTTGCAGATGGGGTTAAATGTTTTTATTACCCCAATTATAAAGGGTTCTTTTTGACGTTTTGATCATTTTTTTTAAAGGGTTTTTTGTAGCATTTTGAACAACTTTACAGCAGCCCCCGGTAGTTTTTTTTTTTTTTAAACAGGGGTTTCACTTTTGCAGCAAAATTTAACATGCAGCTTCGATCGGGGTTGGGGGGTCAATACAATCCCCAGCGATACTCAATTTTGGATTTTTTTTTATTTTTTTCCCTGCTTTTACAAAAAAAAAAAACACTTTTATTTAAAAAAGGAAAAACACTTTTTTTTGAAATAAATTTTTTTTTTTTTCTTTTGTAGGGAGTTTGAAATAAGGTTTTTTTTTTTTTGCAAAAATCAAGGGAAATTTTTTTGGAGGGGTATCATTTTTTGGGGGGGAAACCAACCCTTTTTTTAATTTTCACCTTTAAAAATTTGAAAATTTGGTGGGGGGTTTAAAAAAAATTTAATAAATTAAAAAGAAGTTTTTTTTGGGGTTTTTAAAATTTTTTTAAACGGGGGGCTCACATTTGGGGCAGTATCCGTGACAAGTTAGTTTTTACTCCCTAACGGCCAATTTTTGGCGATACCCAGATTTCAAAAAATTGGTGAAAAACCCCCAAAAAAGCATAGTTTTTCTATTTTTTTCCCGTATACAGAGTTTTAAAAAGGGGTTTTTTTTTTTGGGGTTTAAATGCCCTTTTTAATTTTGAGGGCCCAAACTTTTGGGTTTTATATGAGTTTTTGGGTTTTCGGTTTTTAAAAATATCCAAAAAAAAGGCGGCGGTTTAAAAAAAAAATTGAAATTCCCTTTTAATTTTTGGTAAAGCAACCCGGGGCTGTCGGGTTTTGGGAGCCCAAAGTAGCGACCCCAACCCCAAATTTCCCTTGGGGCCGATCACAGACAGGAGAAGGATTCATTCTTCCGGGTCTGTAACCCTTTTGCTATAAACGATCATGATAGCTTCGATCGCGAAGGGTAAATAAACCC
This sequence comes from Phyllomedusa bahiana, assembly GCA_025379985.1. Classification (NCBI taxonomy): domain Eukaryota; kingdom Metazoa; phylum Chordata; class Amphibia; order Anura; family Hylidae; genus Phyllomedusa; species Phyllomedusa bahiana. The sequence continues at coordinate 2,736 of JAODAL010038607.1, forward strand.
CCGGCCGGACCCATCAGGGTCCGGGTAAATGCGGCATGTTTTCCATTTTTTAAAAAAAACCAAACCTGGGTTTCCAGGGCCCTTTTATTTTTTGCAGCTCCACAAGAGAGTTCAAAAGAAATCCAAAATGTACCCATACACCCTTTTTTTTTGGGGAAAACCCTTCCCAACCATGACGTTTTGGAACCAAATGTTGGAAAAACGATTTAAATTTAGTTTTTAAAATAAAAAGAAAAAAAAAAACTTTAAAGAATTAGAAAAAAAAAGTAATTTTGATGAAACAAAATTAAATAAAAAAAATTATTTAATCCAACCCCAAAAAACCCCACTTAACCCCTTAAAATCCTTACACGACCTTAAGGACAAAATTATAAAACCCCTTTAAGAAGACTTATGCATACGCCCAAATGTCTTTTTGGGGGTTTAAAACGCACCTTTGGACGTTTTGCATACTCCTGGGGAAAACGCGCAACTCTAAAAGCAGGGGTTCGCGCGATGGGCCGCGGGGTGTCCACTGTTTTTTAAAAAACTGACACCCGCGCGTCGGCCCCCCGGACCCTAGACCCTTTGGCTTGGGGGGGGGGGGGGGGTTTTTTAACCCCCTTTTAAATTTCGGCGACAATGGGGCGAAATAACTGGGGGAACGCAGGAGGAAAATGGGTCCTCCTCCGTTTTCCGTCGGGGGCAGCAGCGGCGCACGGTTTCGGAACCCTCGACCCTTTGCATCCCTGCCCTCTGAAAAGACAGCAGGGAAAAGGCATAAAAGGGCCCTTTCCCGGTTGTCTGTGCGTAAACAAACCCCCCCGGGCTGGGGCCTTTTTGGGAAATTCCGGGGCCCATCGTGACTGACAGTTTTCCCCAATGGGAAACCCAACCCATAGCAAACCAAGCTATTACTGATTCCTATTGAATGGGGATCTAAAAACCTCCTCATTCAAATCCCCATGGGGGAAAAGTAAAAAAAAAGAAAAAAAAATAAAAAACATGTAAAACACAAACACTAAAAATAAAATAAAAAAAACGTAAACCGCCCTTTTTCCCCCCTTTACAAATCCCAAATTTCCCCCCAAAAAAGATCAAAAAAATAAATTTAACCCCTTTTTTGGGTATCCCCCGATGCTAAATTTTATCATGCAAATTTAAACCCGAATGCGAACGCCGTAATAAAAAAAAAAAAAACAAATCACTTTAAATTAAAAATTTTTTTGGTTCAACCGCAGCACATAAAAGGGGAAAAAAAAAAGCGATCAAAAACCCTAAAAAATCCAAAGTTGTAACAAAAAAAAAACGCCCCTTACACAGCCCTGTAAAAGGGAAAAAAAAAAAATGAAAGGCTCTAAAGAAGAAAAGCGATGCATAAAAAATTTTTTTAAAAAAACACACTAAAAACACTTCTTTTTTTTTTTTTAAAAAGTCTTAAAACATAAAAAAAACATTTAAAAACGGGAAATATCACCCAAAATTTGGTATCGACCCAAAGAGAAAAGCAACTTATCAGGGATACTGCAGGGCCCGCTTTTTAAAAAATTTAAAAAAAAAAACACATTTAAAAATTTGGCAGTATTTTCTTCCCCCTTCCCCTTCCAAAAAAGGGAAATTTAAAAAAATCGAAAAACCCCTTGCCCCCCCAAAAAATGATTTTAATAAAAACGCAATTTCCATTTTCCGGAAAAAAAAAAGCCCCTACCAGTTTCCCAAAAAACCTAAAAAAATCAAAAGCTATGACTTTTCCAAAACTAGGCGATGCAAAACTTTTTTTTTCCCTGGTTAAATAAAATTGTTTTTTAGTATAAAACCCATGAAAACCAAAAAAAAAAAAATTTTTTGGTTTTTGGGGTTTGAAATCTATAAACCTGCTGAGAAAATTTGCTATTAATTTTCATATATCCCGTACAGGGGACCGCAAATAAAAAAAAAAAAAAACACTACCAAAAAGGGGCTTTTTTTTTTGTTCAAAACATCTCAAAAAAAACCTTTAAATTAAAAATTGAACATACGTCATATAAAACCCCATAATTGCCCCAATTTAAAAAACATCAATTTCACCCCCAAAAAACAACCCCAAACAAAGCTCTGCACACACAAAAAATAAAAAATTTAAATGGCTGCAAATGGGAACAACATAAAAAACGCTATTTTTTAAAAGCCCAAATTTCCCTTTTGTGTAATAGTAAAAAAAACAAAAAAAACTTTTAAAATCTATTAATTGTAACTGAAATCGACCTCCTTTATTTAAAGTTACCCCTGTCTTTTACACTGACGGTGAACGCTTTTTAAAATTAAAAAGGCCAAAAAAAAACAATGACCAAAATTTGCTTTTTTTTTCCAAACCCAATTTAAAAAGGCCCCCAAATGCTAAAAAAAAAATAAGGAACACCAGTGAATCCAAAATGCACAGAAAACACCCCCCTTAATGAAAATCCCCTGGGGGGTGTTGAATCCAAAAATGGGGCCACTTCGGGAAAGGGTTTTTCCCCTTTTTCTGTTACTTTTTGGGGGCTTTTGCAAATGTGAATGGCACCCACCAAAATCGGTTTCCAAAAAACAAAATTTACCCTTTCCCTCCCTTGTAGCCCGGCCATGGGGCCCAAACCCCCCTTTTTGCCCCCCCCTTTTGGGGTTTTAAAAGGCCAAACTTGGAAGAACGGGGCTTCACAAATTTTTGGGGGTTTTTTTTTCCGGGAATTCCTTTAAAAAATATAAAAACATTTTAAAGCAAAAAATTTGCAAAATTTTTATGGAAAAAAAAAAAATTTTTAAAAATTTTTTCTAAAAAGCCCTTTCTAAAAAAAAAATTTTTGTAATTTCCACCTGTGGGGCCCAATATACCCCACTAAAAAACCCCCGGGGATATTATTTCCTTAAGGGGAGTAGTTTCCAATATGGGGTTTTTTTTTGGGGATTTTTTTAATTTTTTAAGCACTTTAGTTTTTCCTAAAATTTTTAAACTGGCCCCGAAAAAAATTTCGTATTTAAAAAAAGGGAGACCCCCCAATTTCCAATTAGGGTTTCCCCCCTATTCTTGGGCTTTTTTGGTTACCAAAATGCACTAGGCCACAAAATGGGTTTAACCCCAAAAAAACGGCAGACCTGGGGGGAATTGATTTTGGGCATTTAAACCTAGTCACATTTCCCCGTTTTCCAATAAAAAATGGAAAAATTTAATTAAAATTTCCGCAAAAAAAGGAAATTTTTTAAAATTTTAACACCCTCCACTTTGTTTTTAATTTTTCTGGAAATACCAAAGGGGGTTATCAAACTTCCAAAACACGTTGTAAATATTTTCAAGGGGCCCTATTTTCTTAGAGGGAAATTAAATTTAAAATGGGGGTAGCTAACATGCAGGCCCCCCAAAAGGACCCCGGGTCAAAAACTGGCCCTTCCCCCCTTTAAAAAAAATTAAAAGGCAAATTTTCCTTAAAAATGTGAAAATTTTTGCAAAATTTTTCAAAAACCCCCTTCTAATGTCGTAAAAAAAAAAAAAAAAAAAAAAATTTGATCCCAAACCAAAGTGGGACAAAAGGTAAAATCCCTAGTTACAAACTTTTTTGGGTGTGAAAAATTTAATCGTCTTGCACCCCAAAAATTTTTTGGGGGAACTTTTCAAAATGAAAATTTTTTCCCAAATTTTTTACAATAAAATTTTTTTGATTTTTTTTCACAAGCAAGAAAGGATTGTAGGAAATCAAAATTTCTTACTAACTTAAACACAATTTTGCCCCACAAAAAACAATCTCGAATCACAAAAAAAGGGGAAAAAAATTTCCCAAAAAAAAAGTTATTCTCACATAAAGTGACACAGGGCCAGATTTAAAAAATATGCTGGGTCGGGAAAGGGGCAAAACGGGCCCGGGGGCCCAAAAAGGGGGTTTAATAAAACGGGTTATTTCAGGGGTTGAAAGGGTTAATGGGGTTTTAAAAAGTAAATAAAAGAAAACTTGTTTCATGTTCACACTGCAAAAAAATTTTTTAGAAAATGTCGCAATTATTTATTTCTAAATTTAAACTATGCCCCCCAAAAATATAACTTCTCCCGCATAAAACAAGTCAAAGTTTTGGATGGGTTTAAATTTCAAAGGGGGCAAAATGTAAAAAATTTAGCTGGTCATTAAGCCCTTTTCAGGCCTGGTGCTTAAGGGCTTATAAATATAGTAATTAAATTGTTTCAGTAGTTTCCTACATTTCCCTTTTGAAAAAACTTTTCTTTTTCCCTTAAAAAGGGGAAAGTTTTATAGCATTTGGGATAAAAAAAATAGGGTGACAATTCGGGTCCAATAATCCCGGGATCGATTTGATTTCAGATTATGTTGAATCATCTCCCCTATTAAACATCCTCGATGTCCCCATTTATCTCCGATTCCCATTAAGGGGCTATTGGGGGAGGAACACCAAAACTTCATTTTTACACCCAAACAGGTAGGTAAGCTGGAATTAAAAACCACAACATTTAAAAAGGATACTTGCTATGTTTTTTAGGCAAACAAAAATTTTGGCTACAAGAGCACAAAAAAAATTACACAGGCTAAAATAATCCATTTTCCCTTTTAAATGGCTAAAAAAAAAACATGAGGACGGGGGTAGCTACAAACAGTACAGCGGTAAACCGCTGCAAAGGGGCCCCTTTTACACAAAACAAACAAAACCCGGGAATTTGGGAAAAGGCACATGGGAACTGGCAAGACCCCTATAACTTTTTGCACCAGGACCAACAAAATTTTTCAATAATACAAAAACAGACCAAAAGTTTTTGGGCACACCTTCCATTTCAAGATTTTTTTATATTTTTATGACAAAAAAAAATTGTAATTCCAAAAACTGAAGGGGATCAAAAATATTAAAATTTTAAAACCCCTGTGGGAATTTAAACAAAAAAAAGGGTTGAAACAACGAAAATATTCTTTTAAAAAACTTTGGTTCTTCAAAGTTTTCCTTACCTTTGCTTTTGAGTTACTTTTCCTTTTCACAATAAAACCTTTAAAAAGGTCTACCCAAAAAGTCTGAAAGGGGTTTCCCAGAGATGCTTTAAAAACACTTTTTGCCCTTTAGCCTTCACTTTTCGGGGCCCCGCTCACCCCCAAAACCCTCTTTATTTTGGGTTCAGGTCCCGGGGACGGGGGAGGTTTAAAACATCTGGCATAGGGACCCCCCCTCACTCCCTGCTTGGTCAAATAAACCCTTACACTCTGGGGGTGTATTTTGGGGGCATTTCCTGTTTAAAAAAAAAAATATGGGGCCAAAATAAAACGCAAAGCGGGGTGGAATACATGCCGCTGCAAGATGCTGTGGTAAACAAAGCCCGGGGCCCCTAAAACCTTCAATTTTTTAATAAATCCCCAACAGTTTTCCCCCAGCAAAACACCCCCCCCCACCATCCCCACCTCTTCCCCATTCTTCAAAATTTGGGGAAACCCGGGATGTAGAGGGCCCTTCGGGGTTCACCTTTTTTTTGTGCCACAAAGACACGGTTTTTGGAACCCCAAAAATCTCAAATTTTTTGGGCTCATCAAAACCGGGAGCACAAGGGGTAATTGAGGGGCAAAAAACGTCCCGTCAATTTCCCCTGAATAAGCCGGTGAAACCCAGCCTAACATTTTTTTGGGAGAGATGTGTCCCGCTGCTAGAACTCTGTGTTTGGGGAAATTTACCTGGTCTCTAAACGAAACCTTTTAAACCCCTTCAAAAACTGAGGTGGTGACTTGGATGAAATTATCCTCTGCAGCAGAGGGGACCCTTGGTTTTTTCCTTTCCTGGGGGGGTCCTCATTGAGCCAATTTCCCTTTTTGCGCTTGTGGTTTTTTTTCCACTGCACTTGGGGCCAAACCTTCAAAGTTTTCCCCCAATTTTTTCGGGCTGACTGAACCCTTTCATTTCTTAAAGTAAAAGAAAGGGGGCCACTGGGGTTTTTTTTTTTTTCTTTCTTTGCTGCTTTTTTTCCCTTTTGATAAATGAAAACAATTTTAAAACCCCAAAATTAGAAAGGGCAAAACTTTCAAACCACCTGACTTTGAAAAAAACAAAAACTTAAAGGTCCCAACCCCATTTTTTAAAAAGGGAATAAATCCCACTTAAAAAAACCTGACAGGGCCCACCTTTGAAGGGGGAAAAAACCAAAATTTTAGGGAAATACCTCTTGAAACCATCAAGAGAATGGTAAGAGGTGCAAAGTAGTAATCAAAGGCAAAAGGTTTGGGTACTTTGAAGAACCTAGAAAATTTAAAAAATAATTTTTAGGGTTTTTTTCCCCACTTTTTTTTTTTAAGTATATAATTCCCACATTTTGTTTGGGTTTATAGTTTTGATGCCCTTTAAATTTTGAAACCCACAATTCACAATAGCCTGAAACCCCAAAACCCAGCAGAAATGCCCTATGGACACAGAGAGAAAAAAATTTGCAGGAAGAAATTTAGTAAAAATTTTAAAAAAAGGGTTTATTTTGGGAAAAGAACCTTGAAAATCGCTGTCTTTTCCACTTCCCCTGGCCCCCAAAGGGGGAGCAAAAATTGGGCCCTTTTTAACACTCAATAAAAAATAACCAAATTTAAAAGGGTTTTAAAAAAAAAAAAAATTTTTGTTAATTTGGAGCTTTTAAAAAATAGCTTTTTTTGACAGCAGCAAAGCCCCCCCAAAAATTTTTGAAAAAAAGAACCATTCACCACTTTTGAAAAAATTGTGAAGAAAAAAAAGCCCGTTAAAAACCACATTTTTTTTAAACAATAAGGAACCTTTTTTTTGTAAAGTATAGGGGTGATTTTGTGACAGCACCATGACCCCAAAAAATTAGAAAAAATGAATTTTTCTCGGCCAATGTTAAAAAAGTGGGGAAAAAATGCCAGGTTTGAAAACCCCCAAATTTTTTTACCCCCGGAAAAAAAGGAAACCCGGGGTCCAAATGGGCTTTCTTTCCTCCTACAGAAGCAGCCCAAAACTCTGGAAATTTTTTCTGACACCTGGCTGGGCCCCGGGCAAAGGGGCGACTTTTTTGGGAAAAAAAAAATGCCTGCCGGGGATCTGTTATTTTTGGGGCAAAGGGAAAAGGGGCCCGAAATTGGGGGAAACCCCCCCTGTTCCACCAAAGGGAAAAAGGGGAACAATTTTTCCCAAAGGGCCCAAAAACCTGGCAATGGGCCCCCCATTTAGGCTTTTGGGGTCTGGGGGTGGTTTTGGGGTTTTAAAAGGTTTTTTTTCTGCCTTTTTTTAATAAAATCTGGTACAAAAAAAGGAAGGGGTGGCGCCAGACTAAACTCTAAAAAGGGCAGCCCCGGTCCCAAACGGTGGAAGGGAGAAAGGGGGAGGGGTGTGTCTCTGGGGTGGGTGTTGGGAATCCGGGGCGGGCGGTGTGGTGGCCCCTGGGGGCTTTCCCGCCCCTTGGGCCCCAAGCGGGACATTGGGGCAGCAGAGGAATGCTTGGGGTCCTTGGAATTTTGGGGGAGGAGCAACAGAGGGGTTTACAGTGGGGTTTGGAAAGGGGCCCCAGGACCTTTGGTTTGGGCTTTTTTTTTCCAAATGACTCCCCTTTGCTTTAATTTCTTGCCCCCAAATGCATGTTTCCTATTCATATTCATGGGGATTTTTAAACACTTTAGATTCTTGGGCCCCTACTGGTCGTTTACACCAAATCCGGCATATGAAAAATTTGGGCTGAAATCTTAGGCTTGATCTAAAAAGGGCCAGGCTTCCACAGGTCCGGGCCTTTTCAAAAAAAAGAAAAAGCATTAAACCCCGGGGTTTTTCCGCTGCCACCAACTGGGTTATGGGGGTGACGGGCTTTTCCTCAGGGGGACCCTTTTTTGCCGCCCCGGGGGCCCCGGGGGGGTCTTTCAGAGGGGTGCACACGTCCCGACACTATCCCCATCTTTTTCCTTTTTCCCCCCCACTTTATGAGGCGCTCGGGCAAAGGGAAATTCTTCTAAAATCAATGTCCCTTAGCAACATCATCATCGCATCACCCGGGGCCTTACTTTCCCTTACAGTCTATATCCTGAAAACTGAGGGTAGAAAACCACAGGACTGGCAAGGTGTTGGAAAGACCGCTCGGGAATTTGGGGCCGACTTGGGCCCCCCTTCCTTCTACCTGACCAAACAGCGATTGGGCATCGGGAAAAACCAAAACATCCTCTTTGGCCTCTTTTAACTTTTGAAATCCTTCTGACCCCGACCGCAAATTTTTTCACAAAAAAACTCTTCAGAACATGGATTATCCAAATGGGGTTTTACGGTTTCATGGGTTGGGCATTTGGGATTCCCTTTGGGTTCATTTTTGGGTGGGGATGCTGATGATGAAAAATTTTTTTTTACCCCTGATTGGGAAGGGACGAGGAGGTAAAACCGCTGGGGTGGGAAATTTTCGTTAACCCAAAAGAAGAACAGATTGGCGACACTCTCCCTTACGAGATTTAGAGGAACCCACCAGCGATGAAGGCCTGACGGTCCAAAACTGTAATTGCTCGCTTGCGTTTTGCCCGCGTAATGGAAGGAGCGCCTTCTCTTACCTTACCCCACGTCCCTCCCCCCCTCTTTGCTCGTTACCACCTGTATTTCCCCTCCATGCAAAAAGATAAATTTAAAAATGTCGGAAATTTTTTTAAAAGACAGGTGTTCTAAATCCTTTAATTTCACTCCCAAACTAGGTTAGAAACGAATTGTTTCTATCGAATAGCTATGAAATGCTTTTTGTGAAAAAACCGTAACACCAAACTCAAGGTGGGTTCCTTCATCTCTGAGTGTACAACTCCCGAGTGGGCAGCAATTGACTTTTCCTAAGATTTTTAAGACGCAGTCTTTTGCAACTGACAACCATTGTAAAATAAATTTTTTTTAGTAATAGGGAAATAAATGTGGTCTTTTCCAAACAATGACAACCAGGCGTAAAAAAAAGTTTTTCTACAAATTATCTAACTGGAAACTATGGCCCGGTAAGCTTAACCTATGTTGTGGGTAAAATGTTTGAAGGTTTTCTCAGAGATCTATCCTGGAGTATTCACTAAAAAAAATGTATAAACCCCTTCCAGTGGGTTTTTGAAAGGGTCGGTCCGTAAACTAATCTCAACAGTTTTATTGGAATCAGTGCAAGATGGTAGGGGGGAGGACGGATTGTAAAAAATCTAGATTTTTTAAGCATTTGATACGGGGCCACAAAAAGTTGGGGTAAGTAAAATGAGAATGATTGGACTGGGGGAAAATGTGTGCAAGTGGGTAAGCAACTGGCCAGAGATAGAAAACAAAGGGTGGTAATTAACGGAGCATACTCAGACTGGATCCCTGTTACTAGTGGGGTACCACAGGGCTCAGTATTGGGCCCTATCCTCTTTAACACTCTCATTAATGATCTTACACATGGATTGCCCAGTAGAATATCGATCTTTGCAGACGATACTAAGCTCTGTAAAGTAATCAACACAATAGAGAATAATGTTTTATTACAAAGGCATCTGGATAAGTTGGAGGCCTGGGCAGAGAAATGGCAGATAATGTTTAACACAGATAAATGCAAGGTTATGCACATGGGGAGGAAAAATCCATTTCATGATTACTTGTTAAATGGAAAAACTCTGCGTAAAAGTGACATGGAGAAGGACTTGGGAATCCTGGTGGACAGTAAACTTAATTGTAGCAGTCAGTGTCAGGCAGCAGCTGCCAAGGCAAATAGGATCATGGGGTCTATTTAAAGGGGCATAGATGCACATGATGAGAACATTATTCTCGCAATATATGAGTCAATGGTCAGACCACACATGGAATATTGTGTACAGTTTTGGGTACCAGTGCACAGAAAGACATTGTAGAGCTTGAACAGGTACAAAGGCAGGCAACAAAAATAATAAAAGGACTGGCTGGACTACAATACCCAGAAAGATTAGCAAGATTAGGGTTATTTAGTTTAGAGAAAAGACGGCTTTGGGGGGACATAATAAATATGTTTAAATACATCAAAGGTCAATATAGAAATCTCTCCCAAGATTTATTTATACCCAGGGCTTTATCTAGAACAAGGGGCATCCTCTACGTCTTGAGGAACGAAAGTTTCTACATAAACATAGAAGGGGATGCTTTACTGTTAGAGCAGTGAGACTGTGGAATTCTCCGCCAGAGGAACTTATCATGGTGAATTCAATAACAGAGTTCAAAAATGGTTTGGATGCATTTCTGGAGCGTAATAATATAACAAGTTATAGTGTCTAGGATTCTAGAGAGAGGGGTCATTGATCCAGGGATTTTTCCGGTTGCCAGATTGGAGTCGGGAAGGAATTTCTCCCTAAAATGAGGAAAATTGGCTTCTACCTCATTTTGCCTTCCTCTGGATCAACACCTTAGCACAACAGGCTGAACTGGATGGACGTCTTGTCTTTTTTCGGCCTTACAAACTATGGATCTGCAGTCTTTTCGGACAACTGACAATCACGGATAGAAATAGAAATTTTTTCTACAGAATATGGATTTAATGTGGTATTTGCCCACAACTGAGAAACAGGTATACAAATAGGATAATTTTCTACAAATGATCTAACAACTGCTGTCTTTTCAGACAACTGACAATCACGGATAGAAATATACATTTTTTATAAAGAATATGGAATACATTTTGTATTTTCCCACAACTGAGAAACAGGAGTACAAATAGAATACACAGTGACTTCTTATGAGAGATGAACGTAGCTGTCTATGATGCAGTTCACCCCACAACAAAGGTAAACCCCCCTCCTATAACACTGGTGGCAGGCAACGCAAAAAAAATAGGGTGCTATTTCACCAAAGCTTGAGAGGACCAATATAAGTAATAAATGCAGAACAGCACCCCACAAGGAAGTGACACCCTGGACTCAGACTGTGGAGGATGGTAACGTAGAAATAAAATTGGGTGCTATGTCAGCGTGGCTTGAAAGGACAAATATGAGTTAGAAATGAAGACTTGCACCCCTAAGGAAACTGACACCCTGAACTGAGGCTGGTGTGGATGCTGGCTCCGCAGGATAAAAATTAGGGGCTATTTCACAGTGGCATGAGAGGAAAAATATCTCTGATGTAGGATCTCCTCCTCCCCCCAAATCGAGGAGCCTCCCCCCTCCCCCCACAGCTGTGCTGTTCAGAGCACTGGAGCTGTTTCCAAAGCTCTAACTAGAAATCTGTAATCTTCCTGTGCCCTAAGCTAACTAATCTATATTAGATGCTTTTCAGCTGTAAAATCGCTGGGAAACAATCTGTAATAGCTTTTAAAAAAGCTGTTCAGAGAGACACTGATCCATTCTGAACGCTGTATAGAAGCTAATGGCAGCGAGCAGGAAGTGCATTCACATACATAAATTGTGATTTCAGCAGCCAATGAAATCCCTACACAGCCCACTGGTGACGTTCTTCATCCACCCTCCACCCCCCTGTGCTCTGCGCTGGTTGGCTGGCCAAAATTACAGGAAGCGCCGAAAATGATTGATCAGATTTTAAGAAAAAGAATCTGTTCATCACGGAACCCAGATTTTAGGGAAAATCTGCCCGATTTCAACTTTGGCCATTTTATCGCTCAACACTAGATAAGACCTGTAGTTCAGCTTCTGCTTGATTGAGCACGTTCAGTTTCAGCACTACAAGCTATAGTTAGATGAGCTAAGAATGGGAGAGACTGTAACTGGGAGCTAATGTGAGAGGCTTAGCAGTGAGAAGGCACAAAATGAAACTCACAAGATGGTATGGAATACAGGAAAAGGAAAAACGACTAGGAATAGGCACTTTTAATGAGCTAAGAATTAAAGAAATACCCTTTTCTGGAGATGCTGACACCTGACTCTTTTTTTTCCTGTAGACTTTTGTGACTCAGTATGGCAGGCTGTTGCATTCCAAAATGAAAAAATGGATAAACCACTAGTTCTTCCTTTTAACAATTTTACTGAAGTAGGTGTCAGCAATCCATGATGGGAAATGCTGCTGAGGCCAAGCCCCCTCCTGGTATGCTGAAAAGGTGCATATAGTAAACAATAGTGGGACACCGTGATCATAAATGTTTAGAATTTTGTAGTGTTGCCCTGTGTGTCATGACTTTGCAGCCTTAACTTGAAGTGAACCTGTCATATAATTTATGCCAACCTTGCTGAGGACAGCACAAGCTATTGACAGACATGCTGTTTTCAGCGCTGTGTCACTTATTCTGTAATATGCAGTTGTTTTGAGTATTTAATGCTTAAAGCTGACAGTTTTCAGCCAGAAAAGAATCCAGCTTATTCAACAGCAGGTGTTAGCCCCACTGACCCAAGGCACGCCCCTCCCACCTGGCAGCCGTATTTTTCTACCTATTCAAAGTAATAGCCGTGGGTCGGCAGATCATGAATTAGACTCTTTTCATGAAAAACTGGACTCTTTTCTGGCTGAAAACTGCCAGATTTGAGCATTAAATACTCTAAAACTACAGCATCTTACAGAATAAGGGACACAGCGCTATAAACAGCATCTCTGTCACTAGCTTGTGCTGTCCTCAGCAAGGATGGCATAATCTATGTTACAGGTTCTCTTTAAGTATCTAATCCGAAAGCAGGAATGTATTATAGTTTTCATTTCAAAGGGTCAAAAAAGACTTTTGTGAAACATAATGCTTATTATCATTATTACATTACATATATGTTTTTACCCTACATATGTGTAACTCTATTACAATACATATGTCCCAGGTAACTGGAGCTGCCTCTTATTGTTCAAGACGATAAATTTTTACAGTAGCGTATTTATTATTGACTTGTGCATTTGCTACTTAAAGGGGTTTTCTCGCTACAAAAATCATATCTGTAATGATGGAGACAGTAAAAATAAGCACTTTTGCAATTGGTTTGCATTACCTAAATCATTTAGTGTAGCAGCTATTAGCTAATCTGTAAATGCCTAGAGCTAAATCTGAAGCCTGGGGTTGGGCCACGCCCCCTTTGCTGTGATTGAATGCCTGATATTTAGTTCAGTCCTGGTCGGGACACATGCCCTGTGATGTGATTGGCTGCCTGCACTCCCCTCTCAGCTGTGTAAAAATGAAACAGAAACTGTGCTAGGTGCTGTCTCTCTGTATCTGTGCAATAAATGCTGCCTGAACTCTCTATGCTCCGCTTCCAGTGATAGCTCTAAGTGAAGGATCTGGGCAATTACTGAGTTTCTAGCTGTTAGATGCACTCTTCCCGCCCATATAATACACTCTTATACACTCTACTCCCCCTCTACCTCCTACCTGATAACAGAGGGGGGAGCAGAATGCATTTCTCACATTTCTTTCATCAGTTCAGGCTGTAGGTTTAAAGGGGTTTTCTTGTCACTGGCTTTCGCAGACTTGAGCTGTTGATCTCTCTTACAGCTTCAATACCAGGGGTGAGTCTCTCCTCCCAATAGGCGTGTGTTTCCTCACTGGGGACTGGTGAGCAGTGGAAGGAAGAGGATGTCACAGCTCTGCAGACCTCCTGCAATGGTCAGTTCTCATGCCTGCAAAGCTGTCACCTCCCTCCCATTCTGTACAAGCTCCTTGTAACCAGAACACCTGCATTGATATAAGCATACATACAGCCTGAACTGATGAAACAAATGTGAGAAATGCACTCTGCTCCCCGCTCTGTTATCAGGCAGGAGGTAGAACAGACTGTATAAGGCTGTGTTATATGGGGGGAGAGAGTGAATCTAGCAGCTACAGACTCAGTCATTGCCCAGATTTTTCACATAGGGCTGAGAGAGAAGCATAGAGAAGCTCAGAGAGACTTTATTTTACAGAAACAGTAGTTTCACTTTCAATTTACACAGCTCAGAGGGGAGTAAACACAGTGTGTGGGCAGCCAATCACAGCACAGGTGGCGTGGTCCATCCAGGGGGCATGTCCCAACAGGGCTGAATGAAATATCAGTCAGCCAACCACAGAAAAGGGGGTGTGGCTCAACTACTTGCTGCAGAAATAGCTGTAGATGCACAGATTAGCTCATATCTGCTATACTAAGTGATTTAGGTAATACAAACCAATTGCAAAAGTGCTTATTTTTACGGATCATTACAGATATGATCTTTGTAGCAAGAAAACCCCTTTAACTTTACACAAATGCAGGTGTTCTGGTTACAAGGATTGCTTGTGGAGGGAACTGACCATTGCAGGAGGTCTGGAGAGCTGTGACATCCTCTCTCTTCCACTGCTCACACAGAATGATGATGATGAATAAGGAGGGAACAGGGAGGGGATGTGATGATTTCACCAGTCTTCAGTGAGGTAAGACATGCCTACCAGGAGGAGAGACCCGTCCTTGGATTTAAAGCTGTAAGACAGAGAGAAACAGCTCATGTCTGAGAAAGCCTGTGGTGAGAAAACCCCTTAAAAAGGATATGTCCAAATAGCTTTGTATACTTAATATTAATTTATTAGCAATGCTCACTGAAAAAGATCAGTATTAAGGACACAGAAGTTCATGAAATTTATTTTGGGATATAATGGCCGGTAGCAGCTTAAACCTGGTAATTAGTACATTCTTGATAAAAACACATAAAAAATGGTTTCCTGTGTCAGTTCCATACAGTTGTCAGTGGTCATTGTAACATTTTCTAATTATAATATATATGTAAAAATAATTTACATAAGCTCTCCTAATGCTTTTTTATTTTTTTTCCCCAAAGAACGACATGGTCTAAAAGAACCTAAGAAAGTGAATGAACTACGTCACATAATCCTCTCATGTTTGAAAGAGCATTTAGCTTTAGATGGGCAAAACAAGGGACAACCAGATGTTGCAGGAGTATTATGCCTTCTTTCAGACCTGCGAGCTCTGTGTACATTGGGACAACAGCGTATATTTTACCTGAAGCTTGAAGATTTGGTGCCACCACCTCCTGTGATTGACAAACTGTTCCTAGATACGTTACCCTACTGAGCTATTGAATAATATTTCTATAATTTGATCTCCATAGACAGATTTTTTTTTAAAGTTGTACTTTGCATCTGTGAAATCTGAGCTATTTAAATAATTTATCTAACAACAATTTTAGCCATTGTTGTTCATTTTAGATAAAGCATTTTTAAAAATATCCACATACCACCTTAGATGTTTAAATGAAATGCAAATATTTAAGAATTGATATGTAAAAACAATTTACATAGGGCTAAATTATTGAATAACTTTTGACCACTCTGCCAATTATTGGATAACACTACTCTGCCTTAGATGACACTTTTATTTTCTCAAAATATGAGTAAATAAAACCAAAAAAGACATGTTTCATTACTTCTAGATTATAATTGTCTACAGAAATAGCACCATACATATTTGTGCTTTTTGTTTCTGGTATTGTTACAACAGAAAAGCATATTTTTGATGTATAATATCTTTTTGCGTGATCGTTAATGCTATGTTTTTACTTCTCATTTATCATGCTAGCTAACAAGAATAATATAGTTCACTTAAAAATTAATAAAGGTTAAAACATAACTTTTACTATATATATTATAAACAAAAAAGTATCTGTATACAATAAAACAGAGAATATGGGAACAGCTTGCATTCAGAATATAGAAATATTCACCAAAACATCAAATATATGTGGACAAGCCAGCAAGGTATATGGATAGATAAGTCCAATATACATGTACAAACCAGTGAGTACACATATATGAATAGTGATATGGATAGACAAGGACACACTTTCGTGTCACCACTGAAATGAAGCAGGATGGTTATAGGTTTTGCAATCCTCTTTTTCCATATATAGTTCAGGCAGACGGCAGGGAAGGGACAACACTTCTTACACAGACCCTAGAGTGCCCTACAGTGGAGGATCCACACTTGTACACAGAAAGGGAGAAATACAAAACCAATGACCATCCTGCATCATTTAAGTGTTACACAAGTCATTATCCATGTCATGTGTGTGTGTGTGTGTGTGTGTGTGTGTGTATATATATATATAAAAGTGTATATATATATATATATATATATATATACATGTATATATATATATATTGTGAGCTTTAGCGGCTCTGGGATCTTGACACACGTGGATTTTCAGGTAGAGACAGAGACAGATCTGTCGGTGTAAAATACAGGGCCTCTGTATTTTATTTAAGCAGAAAACAAAAACAACAAGTGCAAGGCATGCACAAACATAAACAAAACAAACGCCTGCCTGTCTGGGCTCTAACTAACAACGACCAACTTACTAACAGCTTGTAAGTTTCCTGCTGGACCTCCAGCGTGTCTCCTCTCCAGACTTAAAGGTAGCCTGGGAGTTGTAGTCTACTCCAGTCAGCTTCCCTGCTGACTTATATATTCCAGGTAAAACCTGGAGTGGAACCTCGGGGAGTGGATCCATGGGGAGTGAGCACCCACCCTGCTCTATGCTCACTCCCAATGAAAGGCCGACCCGGGAATGGCTGAAAGCCATACTAACATTAACCGTTAAACATATGTTGACAGTCTATACTGTCGACACCTATCTAATATTGGCCTTTCATTTCCCCAAGGCTCCTTACCTTGGGGGCATGTGTCTGGGCATCTGAAGGAATATGCGAGGACCCTGGCCGTGATATATACACCATTATAGACCCTTCCTGCTGTTGCCACCTTACAATAATATATATATATATATATATATATATATAATATATATATATATATATATATATATATATATATATATATCACATTTTTGTAAATATTGTATTATATCTTTTCATGGGACAACACTGAAGGTATGACACTTTGATACATTGTAAAGTGTGCAGATTGTATAATATGTAAATTTGGGGTGCCCTCAAATTAACTCAACACTGCCATCAATGTTTAAACCACTGGCAGCTGAAGCGAGTGTACCACTAAGTGAAAATGGACAATTTGTGTCCAAAAAGTGTCAATATGTTGTGTGGCCATCATTATTTTCCAGCACTATCTTAAAGGGTTAGTCCTGTTTTGGCAAATCCTCTTTGCCGGCCGCTCATTGCTAACCCCGGTCTGGCCCTGCATGTGAATGAGGAAGGCGGCGCTAGCCCCGTCATCCTCATTCACTTCTATGGAACTCCCATAGAAGTGGGCATGAAGTTCACTAGAGCTTCACAGGTTGCCAGTGGCATCCTCTTCCACTCCTCCATGACAACATCACGGAACTGGTGGATGTTAGAGACCTTGCGCTCCTCCACCTTCTGTTTGAGGATGCACCACTGATGCTCAATAGGGTTGAGATATGGAGATATACTTGGCTTGTCCAGCACCTATATTCTCATTTTCTTTAGCAAGGCAGTGGTCGTCTTGGTGTGCTTGGGATCGTTATCATGTTGGAATACTGCCCTTTGGCCCAGTTTCCAAAGGAAAGGGATCATGCTCTGCTTCAGTACATGTTGACATTCATGGTTCCCTCAATGAACTGTAGCTCTCCAGAGCCAATAGCACTCAAACCATGACACTCCCACCAGCGTGCTTGACTATAGGCAAGACACACTTGTATTTGTACTTCTCAGCTGGTTGCTGCCACACACGCTTAACATCATCTGAACCAAATAAGTTTATCTTGGTCTCATCAGAACACAGGACATAGTTCCAGTAATCCATGTCCTTAGTCTGCATATCTTCAGCAAACTGTTTGTGGGCTTTCTTGTGCATCATCTTTAAAAGAGGCTTCCTTCTGGGATGACAGCCATACAGACCAAGGTGATGCAGTAAGCCATGTATGGTCTGAGTTCTGACTGACTGACCCCCCACCCTTATATCCTCTGTAGCAATGCTGGCAGCACTTATACATCAATTTTAACCCCTTAACGATGCTGGACGTATGAGTACGTCCAAGGGTCACTAAGGGGCTTTGTAGCGGGATCGCGACACCGCCCCCCCACGCTGTCTAACCCTAAATCAATGAGAAACGGTGCTGCACACCGCTCCTCACTGCAATCAGGACACCGGCGGCGAGATCACTGTGACCCGATTGCTGAACATGGCAGCTGGAAGCCTTGTGACGGCTTCCATCACTGCCATGTCTTCGATTTCCCCACTTCCGGCTCCAGGCATTGGGGAAACTGCCATCTTTGTACACCCTAATGCATTGTCTAAACAATGCATTAGGCTGTAGAAACAATAGCGCCCCTTAGTGGTGAAGCACCGTAGGGGGACTCAAAGTTAAAGTAAAAAAAAAAAAAGAATATTTTATTGTGTAAAAACAAATTTTAAAAATTAAAAGTTCAAATCACCCCCTTTTGCCATTTTACAAATAAAAAAATAAAATAAATAAGTAACATATATTTGGTATCGCCATGTCTGAAAAAATATAACATCATTTATCCCGTACGCTGAACACCGTAGAAGAAAAAAAATTCTAAACACCAAAATTGTGTTTTTTTGGTTATTTTACATCCTCTAAAAATTGGTATAAAATTGATCAAAAAGGCAGAATGTATTCCAAACTGGTACCCATAAAAAGTACGCTTCGAACTCAAAAAATGCCCCCTCAATCAAGTCCGTAGGTGTTAGTACAATAGGTTATCGCAGAAAATGATGCCACTGCGCAAATTTGAAAAATAGAAAATGTTTGCAATTTTTTTACGGTACCAAAACATAATGGAAAGTCTACATGTTTGGTATTGCCAGATGCGTATCAACCTGTAGAATACAGGGAGTAAACACCCTAAAAAAAAAATGCAAAAGTGGCGCATGTACAGTTTTTTTCACATTTTGTCCCACTTGGAATTTTTTCGTGTTCCCAGTATATTCTATAGTACAGTGAATAACACCATTAGAAAGTACATCTTGTCCCATAAAATAAAAGCCCTTCTATGGAAAAATAAAAAAAGTTATGGCTCTTGGAAGGTGAGAAGGAAAAAAATAACCTGTCAACAAAAAAAAAAAAAAACACAAGGTCCTTAGGATGCTGAGCACAGGCACTCAACTTATTTGGGCACCCAAAATAAGGGCTGTTCTGAGTGGAACCTGTCTTGTTAAACCACTGTATTGTCTTGGCCACCGTGCTGCAGCTCAATTTCAGGGTTTTGGTAGTCTTCTTATAGCCTGGGCCATCTTTATGTAGAGCAACAATTCTTTTTTTTCTGATCCTGCAACAGTTCTTGAGGTGCATGTTGAACTTTCAGTGACCAGTGTGAGAGCAATAACACCAACTTTTACACACCTGCTCCTAATTCACCCCTGACACCTTATAACATTACTGTGTCACGTGACGACATGGAGGGAAAATGGCAAATTAGGCACAATTTGTCTACTTTTACATAGGACTCTACATACTTTAGTTGCCAGTAGTTTAGACATTAATGGCTGTGTGTTTAGTTATTTTGAGAACACCATAAATTTACATTGCTATATACACTCACTACTTTACATTGTATCAAATTGTCATATCTTTGGTGTTCAAACAAGACATGGAAACCTCTAAAGAAGCATTTATGCTATCTACAATAAATGAAAAAAACTTTGAGATTCTTAGTTCACATGTTTTGATCATCGGGGTGGCTTAAACATTTTTTGATCAAATCATGTGAACTAAGAATCTCAAAGTTTTTTTCATATCTTCGGTGTTGTCTCAGGAAAAGATTTAATGAAATATTTACAAAAATAAATAAAATAGTAGCCATATACCTTGCTGGCTTGTATATTTGATGTTTTTGGTGAATATTTATATATTCTGTATGCAGACTGTTCCCATATGCTCTGTTTTTATTGTATAGGAGAACTTTTTTGTTTATAAAATATATAGTAAAAGTTACGTTTCAACCTTTTCTAATTTTTTGTGACATATTTTCTCAAAAGGTTATTCAATATATTCATGATCAGTGATAGATTAACAAAAAAAATAATGAAGGATTTAAACAGCAAATAATCACGTCCATTAAATATTAAAGCTGTGATTTTTAACTGATTAAAATATAACTATTTTAAGTACTGAAATTCACTAAAGGCATATTTACACAGTGTACTGTTCAGCCAGATATTTCATGGCATACCATCCAATGGGTATTTTTACTTTTATTGCTGTGGATTCATTGAGACTTGTCCACGATTACTACCTGATGCAGTTTCTGTGCAAAAAATGTGTTAATGAGTGACTTCAGTTATTTTCTTCACTTGTCGTGGGTTTTTAATCTGTGTTGGTTCACTGTGTTAACTATGGTGCATGTTCCCATTAAAAACAAGAGGATGTCTAATTCATAGTTTTCACGTGTATTCAGACACAGAATACACATCATAATATGTGTGAAACAATACACTATGGGAACATTCCAATAGCCCAACTGTAAAGTCTTTCAGCTATATCTATATCAATCAGTGCTGAGTAATGACACATATAAATATATATGTGTGTATATATACACACATGTTGTGTTGCTGTCTTTAGAGACCTTAGGATCCCATTGAATATAAATATTTCTGGAATATATATACATGGTTCAAGTATAAGGCATATGGATATTTCTTAATCATGTAATAAAAATTGGTTATTTTATGTTAAATACCTTTTAATCTATTTATTAGTGAATGCTAGTGCACCTTTTTATGTACAGTACAGACCAAAAGTTTGGACACACCTTCTCATTCCAAGAGTTTTCTGTATTTTCATGACTATAAAAATTGTTAATTCACTCTGAAGGCATCAAAACTATGAATTAACACATGTGGAATTATATACTTATCAAAAAAGTGTGAAACAACTAAAAATATGTCTTATATTCTAGGTTCTTCAAAGTAGCCATCTTTTGCTTTGATTACTACTTTGCACAATCTGGCATTCTATTAATGAGCTTCAAGAGGTAGTCACCTGAAATGGTCTTCCAACAATCTTGAAGGAGTTCCCAGAGATGCTTAGCACTTGTTGGCCTTTTTGCCTTCACTCTGCGGTCCAGCTCACCCCAAACCATCTCGATTGGGTTCAGGTCTGGTGACTGTGAAGGCCAGGTCATCTGGCGTAGCACCCCATCACTCTCCTTCTTGGTCAAATAGCCCTTACACAGTCTTGAGGTGTGTTTGGGGTCATTGTCCTCTTGAAAAATAAATGATGGGCCAACAAAAACGCAAACCGGATGGAATAGCATGCCGCTGCAAGATGCTGTGGTAACCATGCTGGTTGAGTATTCCGTCAATTTTTGATAAATAACCAAAAGAATAACCAGCAAAGCACCCCCACACCATCACACCTGCTTCTCCATGCTTCACGGTGGGGACCAGGCATGTAGAGTCCATTCGTTCACCTTTTCTGCGTCACACAAAGACACGGTGGTTGGAACCAAAGATCTCAAATTTGGACTCATCAGACCAAAACACAGATTTCCACTGTTCTAATGTCCATTCCTTGTGTTCTTTAGCCCAAACAAGTCTCTTCTGCTTGTTGCCTGTCCTTAGCAGTGGTTTCCTAGCAGCTATTTTACCAGCTATTTTAAGGCCTGCTGCACACTGTCTCCTCTTAACAGTTGTTGTAGAGATGTGTCTGCTGCTAGAACTCTGTGTGGCATTGACCTGGTCTCTAATCTGAGCTGGTGTTAACCTGCGATTTCTGAGGCTGGTGACTCAGATGAACTTATCCTCCGCAGCAGAGGTGACTCTTGGTCTTCCTTTACTGGGGCGGTCCTCATGTGAGCCATTTCTTCTTTGTAGCGCTTAATGGTTTTTGCCACTGCACTTGGGGACACTTTCAAAGTTTTCCCAATTTTTTCGGACTGACTGACCTTCATTTCTTAAAGTAATGATGGCCACTCGTTTTTCTTTACTTAGCTGCTTTTTTCTTGCCATAATAGAAATTCTAACAGTCCATTCAGTAGGACTATCAGCTGTGTATCCACCAGACTTCTGAACAACACAATTGATGGTCACAACCCCATTTATAAGGCAAGAAATCCCACTTATTAAACCTGACAGGGCCCACCTGTGAAGTGAAAACCATTTCAGGTGACTACCTATTGAAGCTCATCAAGAGAATGCCAAGAGTGTGCAAAGCAGTAATCAAAGCAAAAGGTGGCCACTTTGAAGAACCTAGAATATAAGACATATTTTCAGTTGTTTCACACTTTTTTGTTAAGTATATAATTCCACATGTGTTAATTCATAGTTTTGATGCCTTCAGTGTGAATCTCCAATTTTTATAATCATGAAAATACAGAAAACTCTTGGAATGAGAAGGTGTGTCCAAACTTTTTGTCTGTACTTTATATATTATACATCTCTGTATTAGTAATTTAAAATTTTTAAATTTTAGATGAAATTGGTTTTGCACATGAACTAAATGTTTCATGTATTTTTTTAAAGAAAATTTTGAATGTTAATCTAATATTTGTGTGATTTCTGTTAGATTTGTAATATTTAGCGTTTTTGATATTTCTTGACACTTCTCCTTTGCTAATTAAATTATATGCAATTTGAAATATTATATGTAGTGTCTAAGGCAAAATTCATGTTTTGCAAATGCAATTATTTGATAAATAGCAATTAAAGTATTTTTATAGCTTTCACGGTTTTTATTTATTTTTTTATCTTTAAAACCTTCAAGAAAACTTTCTGTTATGTATGAACAGTATTTATTAGAAGATATTCAAATAATAAAACACCAAAGTTTTTTCTTCAAATCGTCTTAGTAACAAATTAATGTCTAAAGTAGTAGAAATTGTGCATACCAAAGTGTAATGTGCACTTTTTTCTTCTTCATCCTCAGGCAGCACAAATGGGAAATTATGTACCCAGATTTAATACCAGGAAAAGCACACATAAATCATAATTAATTAATTAGCATAATTAATTGCTGCTTCATGAGAACCCTCTCAGGCTGGTTGTCTCAGGAAAATCACACTAATACACTAGCGCGGGTTGCTGGAGGAAGTGACTTAATAAAGGGTCCAGCGTCTAGTGAATGGTGATCCTTGCCTGGCCTTTTAAATTTCCAAGAGTCAGTGCGCCCGCCCTAGGAAGCGGGTCCGCCAGTGACCAAGAGCGGAACGGGAGTGGGGAGAGGGATATGAGCATGTCCACAGTCCAGAGTAGGGACTGTGATGCACATCGTGACAATATGTTATGTTTTATTATACTGTTTGTAAGGCTGAAAAAAGACAAGACAAGACGTCCATCCAGTTCAGCCTATTTTGCTAAAGTGTTGATCCAGAGGAAGGCAAAAAACCCCAATCAGGTAGAAGCCAATTGTCCTGATTTTAGGGAAAAAATTCCTTCCTGACTCCAATCTGGCAATCGGAAAAACCCCTGGATCAAAAACCCCTCTCCAGAATCCTAGACACTATAACTTGTTATAACTATAACCTGATCATAGAGAACTGTGGACTCCGTCTCTCCTCCCCGCTTGGCGAATACGCCGGGCGGGGAGAAAGTGACATGTCAATTATTTACGGCGTGTACGCGCCATGAATAATGAATGTCTATGGGGCCGGCGAGCTGCATGGAGCCGGCGTAATTGCGGGGCGAAATCCGTCCCCGCAATTACGTCGGCAATAAGCCGTGTGAACCGGGCC
Organism: Phyllomedusa bahiana; assembly: GCA_025379985.1. Lineage (NCBI taxonomy): Eukaryota > Metazoa > Chordata > Amphibia > Anura > Hylidae > Phyllomedusa > Phyllomedusa bahiana. The sequence continues at coordinate 26,158 of JAODAL010038607.1, forward strand.
TTACAAGCCAGTGATCAGGACAGACTGTGTGCTGCCCTGATCGCTGCCTGTGTCAGACTTACACAGATTATAATTTATTAGCATTTATGAATAAATAAAAAAAAAAGATTTTTAAAAAAGTTAAAAAAAAATTAACTGTAAAAAAATTTTAAAAAATAAATAATAAAAAAAAAAATATTCAATAAAAAAATAATTGTGCATACATTACACACACAAAAAAACGTACACATATTAGGTATCCACACGACCGTAATAGCCTGTAGAATTAATTTAAGTGTGAAATGTGAATGGTATAAAAAAAAAATTAGAAATTAAAATAAAAAAAAAATTGGCAATTATTTATAAGTGAACTTAAACTATTCCCCCATAAAGTATAACTCGTCTCATACAACTGCGTCATTGAAAAAATAAACAACTTGAAAAGCAAAGAGGCAAAAACTAAAAAAATGTTCTGGTCATTAACTACTTTTCAGGCGTTCGGCTTAAAGAGCACCTATCACCTCCACACAAACACCTAGAATTGATAGTAGATGAAATTATAAGACTTTTCTCAAATACATGTCATGTATAAGACTTTTCTCACATACATGTCATTAGCAATTCAGAGGGTTTCCCTCAGTTTTACAGGGAAACAGGTATTACTTTCACTTTGTAACTCAGGAGATCCTTATCAATCTGTTGGGAGATACCAACTGTGCAGGGGGAGCTGAGTCTCTCACTACATACAGTATAGCAGGCACAGCACACTAAAGCTGTGTCTACACTGCAGTGGACCTAAAAACGACCTGAAAGCCAAATACTAAACACTGAGTTTTCTGTCCCCTGCCTGTCAAAAGCAGCTAAAAAAAAAGGCCGTTTATTGCTGTGATTTGCGTTTTTTGGCGCGTTTCTTACCCGTATTTTTTGCTTGTCTTCAAGTCTGGTTTACAATTTATGCATAAATTAAGCCATTGGATGTAACTCCACCCTACAAAAGAGGATTGAAAACACATTATTGCATTATATTTTAATCTTGTAGTCGTTTTATGGATTTTGGCGCTGGTAAAATTCTCTCGCTTTTGTAGCCAAAAATACTTTTTTGACGGATTTTGACCCTAAGTCCATTTTTTTATGGATTTTGGCACTAAAGTACTTATTTTTACGGATTTTGTCACTAATAAAGTTATATTGCTTTTGCCGCTAAAAATCTGTTTTCTTACGGATTTCGGCACTACAATACTTTTTTTTACGGTTTTTGGCACTATTAATGTTATCTCGCTTTTGTTGCTAAAAATACAGGGTTTTTTACGGATTTTGGTACTAAAATAAGTTTTTTATGGATTTTGCCGCTAATAAAGTTATCTCGCTTTTGTCACTAAAAATAAGTTGGTTTTTTTAATGGATTTTGGCATTAATAAATTTATCTCCACAATCTGTAAGAAAAAAGGATTTTTAGCAACAAAAGCGAGATAACTTTATTAGCACCAAAATCCGTAAAAAAAAGTATTTTAGTGCCAAAATCCGCAACAAAAAATAATTTTAGCAACAAAAGCAAGATAACTTTAATAGTGCCAAAATCCATTAAAAGTAGTAGAAATTGTGCATACCAAAGTGTAATGTGCACTTTTTTCTTCTTCATCCTCAGGCAGCACAAATGGGAAATTATGTACCCAGATTTAATACCAGGAAAAGCACACATAAATCATAATTAATTAATTAGCATAATTAATTGCTGCTCCATGAGAACCCTCTCAGGCTGGTTGTCTCAGGACAATCACACTAATACACTAGCGCGGGTTGCTGGAGGACGTGACTTAATAAAGGGTCCAGCGTCTAGTGATCGGTGATCCTTGCCTGGCCTTTTAAATTTCCTAGAGTCAGTGCGCCCGCCCTAGGAACTGGGTACGCCAGTGACCAAGAGCGGAACAGGAGTGGGGAGAGGGATATGAGCATGTCCACAGTCTAGAGTAGGGACTGTGATGCACATCGTGACAATATGTTATGTTTTATTATACTGTTGAGCCCCCAGCAGAGTGTGTGTGAAAGCGTGATACAGGCTAGGCAAAATGTACCAAATAGTGCTTTCTGGTAACATCTATGTATTCATGCAGCATCTGCCTATCTCAGTTAAGAAGCCAACAGGAACATATTTTTTCTCCTTGGACATTATTCCTCTAACATTGTAGAAATTGCAGTTTTTGCATCTAATGTAGCAGGCAATAAAATTCTTCTTGCACCTAATTTACTCCAAGTCACAATAAAGCATTTCGCAGAGCTGAACCTACATAGTTACATAGTTTGTACGGCTGAAAAAAGACAAGACAAGACGTCCATCCAGTTCAGCCTATTTTGCTAAAGTGTTGATCCAGAGGAAGGCAAAAAACCCCAATCAGGTAGAAGCCAATTGTCCTGATTTTAGGGAAAAAAATTCCTTCCTGACTCCAATCTGGCAATCGGAAAAACCCCTGGATCAAAAACCCCTCTCCAAATTTCCTAGACACTATAACTTGTTTTTAAAATAACCTGATCATAGAGAACTGGGGGACTCCGTCTCTCATCCCGCTTGGCGAATACCCCGGGCGGGGAGAAAAGTGACATGTCAATTATTTACGGCGTGTACGCGCCATGAATAATGAATGTCTATGGGGCCGGCGAGCTGCATGGAGCCGGCGTAATTGCGGGGCAAAATCCGTCCCCGCAATTACGTCGGCAATAAGCCGTGTGAACCGGGCCTTACAAGCCAGTGATCAGGACAGACTGTTGTGCTGCCCTGATCGCTGCCTGTGTCAGACTGACACAGATTATAATGTATTAGCATATAAGAATATTTAAAAAAAAAAAGATTTTTAAAAAAGTAAAAAAATATTAAGTGTAAAAAAATTAAAAAAAATAAATAATAAAAAAAAAAATATTTAATAAAAAAATAATTGTGCATACATTACACACACAAAAAAAATGTACACATATTAGGTATCCACACAACCGTAATAGCCTGTAGAATTAATTTAAGTGTGAAATGTGAATGGTATAAAAAAAATTTTTTAGAAATTAAAATAAAAAAAATTTGCCAATTATTTATAAGTGAACTTAAACTATTCCCCCATAAAGTATAACTCGTCTCATACAACTGCATCATTGAAAAAATAAAAAAGTTACAACTGTTGAAACGCAAGGAGGCAAAAACTAAAACATTTTCTGGTCCTAAAAACTACTTTTCAGGCATTGGGTTTTTAAAGAGCACCTATCACCTCCACACAAACACCTAGAATTGATAGTAGATGAAATTATAAGACTTTTCTCAAATACATGTCATGTATAAGACTTTTCTCAAATACATGTCATTAGCAATTCAGAGGGTTTCCCTCAGTTTTACAGGGAAACAGGTATTACTTTCACTTTGTAACTCAGGAGATCTTATCATCTGTTGGGGAGTATAAACCCAAATGTGCAGGGGGAGCTGAGTCTCTCACTACATACAGTATAGCAGGCACAGCACACTAAAGCTGTGTCTACACTGCAGTGGACCTAAAAACGACCTGAAAGCCAAATACTAAACACTGAGTTTTCTGTCCCCTGCCTGTCAAAAGCAGCTAAAAAAAAAGGCCGTTTCTTGCTGTGATTTGCGTTTTTTGGCGCGTTTCTTACCCGTATTTTTGCTTGTCTTCAAGTCTGGTTTTCAATTTATGCATAAATTAAGTCATTGGATGTAACTCCACCCTACAAAAGAGGATTGAAAACACATTATTGCATTTATATGTAATCTTGTAGTCGTTTTATGGATTTTGGCGCTATTAAAATTCTCTCGCTTTTGTAGCCAAAAATACTTTTTTGACGGATTTTGACCCTAAGTCCATTTTTTATGGATTTTGGCACTAAAGTATATTTTACGGATTTTGGCACTAATAAAGTTATATTGTTTTGCCGCTAAAATCTTTTTTCTTACGGTTTTTCGGCCCACTAACAATTACTTTTTTTTACGGTTTTTGGCACTATTAATGTTATCTCGCTTTTGTTGCTAAAAATACAGGGTTTTTTACGGATTTTGGTACTAAATTAAGTTTTTTATGGATTTTGCCGCTAATAAAGTTATCTCGCTTTTGTGACTAAAAATAAGTTGGTTTTTTTAATGGATTTTGGCACTAATAAATTTATCTCCACAATCTGTAAGAAAAAAGGATTTTTAGCAACAAAAGCGAGATAACTTTATTAGCACCAACATCCGTAAAAAAAAGTATTTTAGTGCCAAAATCCGCAACAAAAAATAATTTTAGCAACAAAAGCAAGATAACTTTAATAGTGCCAAAATCCATTAAAAAAAGTATTTTAGTGTTAACATCCGTAAAAAGTAAAAGTATTTTAGCGCCAAAAAGCGTAAAAAATTAATTTTTAGCGACAAAAGCGAGATAACTTTAATAGCACAAAAATCAGTAAAAAAAACTTATTTTTAGCAACAAAAAGGAGAACTTTATTAGTGTTGAAATCTGTAAAAAAATAAATAAATTTTGGCGCCAAAATCCATAAAAAAAAGTATTTTTAGCGTCACAAGCGAGAACTTTATTAGTGTCAAAATCTTGCAAGAAAAGGATTTTGGCGCCAAAATTCTTTAAAAAAAAAAAATATTTTCCGCTTTAAAGCAAAATTTTGAATTGCACAAAAAAATTTTTAGCGCAAAAACATGATCATTTATTAACAAAGGGTTTCCCGAACAGGACACTTGTATGCAAAAATTAAAAAAAAAAAAGTGAAAACTTTAACACCCACTATAGGGGGGGACGAATCCCCGGGGTGGGTTTTCATTAAAAAATTGGGGCAAAAGATGCACGCTTTCCCATAAACTCGGAGTAAATTTTTGCCCTTCTCTGGATTTTTTTAGAAAATGTTGAAAAAGACACCAGAAAAAAAAAACGAAAAAAAAAAAAGAAGCTCAGTGGAGCCTAGGGGATTTTACAATAAAGTCTATTGGGGTGTTTTCAGTGTTTTTTCAGTGTTTTTAGAAAATGAAAAACTAAAAAAAATTTACTTTTTTGTGCAGTGGAAACAAGCCTAAGGGAAACAGTGTGAAGAGTTTACCTGTTCCTTTACTTCCTCCTCCATGCACACGGGCATCATTTCATGTGCGGTGTGTACATGATGTGACTTAGGTCTCCCCTGCACTGTGGACTTCCCCAGCTAAGGACTTTCAACTGTCATCCAGTCATCCATCAAGCTTCTTGTCACTTGGCCGCTTCTAGCTGTTTTAAAAAGGGCCCAGCGCTTTTTAAAAAAACTAAATCACATGTGAATGCTTTGGTTTTCCTAAGAAGTATTTTAGAAAGGTTTTATTTTAGTCTTTGAGGTGTGGTACTCTTTAAGGGTTTAGAATACAAAACCCATCAATATAAAAAAGATATAAAAACTATTTCTATTTTTTAGTTTTAAAACCCCTTAAAGATACTACACCTTCAGACAAACCTCTGAAGTAACAGAAGAAAAAAATACAAAACTTTCTCAAATAAGCTTCATTAGGAAAACCAAAACATTTAACCTGTATTTCAGTTTTTAAAAAAGGGCTGGCCCTTTAAGACAGCTTGAAGAGGGCCAAGTGGGGCACTGAAGTTTGTGGATGACATTAAAATTTCCCTGGCTGAGGAGTCCACAGTGCAGGGGGAAATTTCGGTAAGTCTACTCTGTGCCCCGCAGCAGGTAATACATCGTGCCTGGGCTTTTAAAAGGAAGAGGGAAAGCAACAGGTAAACTTTGCACTTTTTTAAGGCATGTCACATGGCTTATTCAAGCCTTTAATTGGGGGACGGATTTCCCCGCATTACTGCTTGAAAAAGGGGCCCCGGGGGCGCTGCCCCCGGCCCCTAAGCAATGCATTTTTTACGGCGTGTACGGCCGTTAAATAATATGCATGTCCTTTTTCCCCCACGGGGTTTCCAGAGCGGGGGGGACAATGGAATCCATAGTTCTTATGAGAACTGGGTTCCGTAAGAAGGGGGGGATTGGACCCGAAATGCAACAAAACCTGCGGAGTACGGCCCCCCAATCCGTGCCCAAAAAAACCGGGGAAACGAGGCCTTGGCTATGTCCACTGCACAGTAAAAAAAACGACTAAAAACATCTCCCATAGACCTAATGTAAAAACGGCGCTGTCTACCTGAGCTTCTTTTTTCTTTTTTCTTTTTTTTACTGATCGTCTTTTCAACTGTTCAAAAAACGCAGACCCCGCCAGAAAATTTACTACAGGGTTATGAAAGCGGGACGTTTTTTGGGCATTTTTGCAGCGTTTTTTGCCGATTTTTCCATGTAAACCCACCCAGGGAAAAAAAGTTCCCTTTTTGGGGTTAATAAATTTATCCCTTAAAAAAAATTTTGCTTACATGTCGATTGTCCTTGTTTGTACGTTCTATAAAAGCCCTGTTTTGGTCGCTAACAATTTTTGCACAATTCCTATTATTTTAGCTAAAAATAAGATTTTATTTACAGATTTTGGCACCAAAATCCTTTTCTTAACATATTTTGGCGCTATTAAAGTTATCTCGCTTCTAACGCTAAAAATACGTTTGTATACGGATTTTGGCGCCAGAATAAATTTTTTTATGGATTTTTGACGCCTAAACCCTTTTTAAAAATTTGGCGCTAATAAAGTTATCCGGCTTCTGACGCTAAAAATAATTTTTTTTCACGGTTTTTAGCTCTTCTAAATTTTATTTCCTTTTTTTGCTAAAAAAAATTTTTTTTTTTACATTTTTTTTGTGTTAAAATAATTTTTTTAAAAGGGGTTTTGGCGAAAAATACTTTTTTTTAAAATTTTTGTCACTAAAATATGTTTTGTACGGTTTTTTGGGCGTAAAAAATTTTCTCCTTTTGTCGCTAAAAATAGCTTTTTGCTCAAAAATAATTTTTGGATTTTGCCGCTAAAATACTTTTTTTTGGAATTTTGGCTCTTCTGAAGTTATCCTTTTCTTTTGTTGCTAAAAAGTTTTTATGTTTTTTTGCAAAAAAAAGCTTTTTTTGGGGGTTTTTGGGGCTAAATAGTTTTCTTACGGTTTTAGCGCTATGGTATTTTTTTTTAAGGTTTTTGCACTAGAGTCCGTTTTTTTTTTACGGGTTTTGGTGCTAAATCTGGGTTTTTTACGGATTTTGGTGCTAAAATCCTTAAAAAAAAGATTTTTTTTTGCTGCAAAAAATGAAATTGTGTCAGCACAAAAATCCCTTTTAAAAGTTATTTTTTGCCAAAACATAAAAAAATGTAAAAAAAAAAATGGATTTTTCCGAAAAACCGTAAAAAAAAAATTTATTAGGCCAAAATCCGTTAAAAAAAACGTTTTTTGGCGAAAACGCGATAAACTTTATTGCGCCAAAATCCCGTTAAAAGATTTTCAAGATGACAAATAAAAGCAATAAAAAGGCTTTTCATTCCCCTTTTTTAGGGCGGAGTTAATCCCAAAGGCTTAATTTAGCATACATTAAAAAAAATGAAAAACAAGCAAAAAATGCATGTAAAAAACACACCAAAAAACGGACTTTTTTTCAGCTGCATAGCCAAACATATAAAAAACACCAGAGAAGGGCAAAAAAGTTATACGGGAGTTAGGGAAAAGGGCCCCCGATTTTTTTTTTTCAAATGAAAACCCCCCCAGGAGTTAGTCCCTTCTATAGTGGGGGTTAAAGTTATTTTTATTTTAAATTCTCATACAAGTGTTTGATATGCCCTGTTCGAACTTTGAAATAAAGTGACATTTTTTGTCCAAACTTTTTGCTTTTTTTTTTATAATTGTAATTTTTATTCAAGATTTGGAACGGGAAAACAAGGTATTATCCATTGTTAACAGGCATGCAACAAAGCATAGTAGTCAAAAACATAATTTTACAATCTTCAGAACAATAAAGAAGTAATGTTTTTTAAAATTAGGGGGGGAGTTTTTCTACAGAAGGGAAGGCAAAGGGTAGGAGGGGGGGGGAAAGGGGGGGGAAGAGTGGCAAGTCCCTAAAAGGGGGATGGCGAATCCCGTAATTCCCAACAGACCATCTTTGTTGAAAGACCCTAATTTGTCATGGAGGGAAGCCGTCAAAAATTCCAGTCCTACGGCCTCCCTAATCCCCGTGATAAAGGGGCCCTACTAGCCCTGGGGGAGAGGGTTTGTCGCCACATTGCAGGGTATCAAACATTAGCAGCTGTACGAATGTGTGTGAACGATGAAAAATCTCCCCGTTAGCTTGGGACAGGCCCATTAAAGAGGTTTTTTGAGGGGGTTCAATCAATCCGACACCAAAGAGTGGTTTAGAGAAACTCCCACCTGTTTTTAGAAAACCTAAAACCCGCTATCCCAGAAAAATGTGGGGAGTGGGGACCCACCGAAGTCCACAACGCCAACAAGTTTGTGGGAAACTAGGGGTTCCAAATTTTTGCAATATATCCGGGGGGGATACCAAAAAAATTTCGTATTTTGTATAAAAATTTTTTTATAATGGTGCACACGAGGACTTTCCGCGGCTCTCCAATTTAAACTGCCCGGTGGATTAAAGGGATAGATCGCCCAAATAGGTCTCCCTTTAGTCATGTATTTGTGAATCATTCCTCGCCAGGTTTTTTTCCCCAAGAAGAATATATGGTTGAATTGTGTCCCTTTGTTGAGGTACCTATTTTGCATAGGAGTTCAAACTGGGTCGGGGCCGATATCACATTGGTGCCATAGAGAGAGGATAAGAGATGAGAGATCTGCAAGTAATGAAAGTGAGCCCTAGCGGGAAGATTATACATGTCCTGCAGCTTTTCAAAAGGTATCAGCCTTCTGTCCCTGGCCTCTGTTATAACGACAACTCGAAAGAGGCCATGCCCCAGCCACGGTCGAGCGAAGTAACCTGAGGAGCTATTTGACAGGAGGGGGTACATAAAAAGGAGGTCATAGGCGAGGCTTTAGATGCAAGGGGGAACCTGGATCTGCAGTATTTCCATATTTGAATCGTAAATCTAATGGGGCCAAGGAGAGTACTATTGTGGGGAAGGGTTTGTGAATACCATAGGTAAACGTTGGGATGCGTCGGTGCCAGCCATAGTTTTTCCACCTCCATCCACTTCGAATAAGCGCTCAAGGTGGATCAGGCGGGGATACGTTGAAGATGGGTCGCCCAGTAGTAGCACAAGATGTCGGGTACCGCCAGGCCTCCCCTGTTCTTACCAGCCAGCAGAACCTCCTTGGCTACCCTATGCCTCCCTTGGGCCCATGTGAATCGCAGAATGGCCGCCTGCAGGGAGCGGTGCTCTACCAACGGAACCGCTACCAGCAGGGATTCAAATAGGTAGAGAAGTTTTGGCAGCACGGTCATCTTAACTGAACTAATTCTGCCGAAGAAGGATATGGGCAAGGAATGCCATTTAGTCAGTAAGTCCTTCAGTTCTTTGAGCAGCGGGGGAAAATTGGCTTTATAGAGTGATTCATAACTGCCAGTAATCTGTACTCCTAAGTATTTGAGTGATTGAACCTTCCAGGTATAAGGGTAGTTAGTTTTAAGCAGGGTATATGCAGCAAGGGAGGAATTAATCAAAAGGGCTTCAGATTTGGACGCATTTATTCTATAACCCGAGAGCCTTACAAATCTATCAAGGAGTGAGTGGAGGACAGGGAGAGTAGTATGAGGGTCCGTTAAGGTCAGGAGAAATGTTGTCCACAAAAAGGGAAAGTTTAAATTCCTTATCCTAGACTAAGATGCCTTTAATGCCCGGGTTTGCCCTTATAAAAGCTGCTAGAGGCTCAATGCAAAGCGCAAACAGAAGCGGGGACAGCGGGCAGCCCTGCCTAGTCCCATTCCGAATCTGAAACCTATCCGAGGTGCAGTGGGGGAGTTTAAGGGATGCCGAGGGCGTTGAGGATAGCCCCCTAATCGCCGTTAGAAAAGGGCCTGAGAAACCCAATGCCTTCAGGGTCTCGAACAGAAAAGGCCACCCCAGCCTGTCAAAGGCCTTTTCCGCATCAAGGCTGAGCAAGAGGGCCTGTTGTGCTCGAGAGTTGGCGACCTCAATTAGGTCAATCGTACGCCTGGTATTGTCCCCTCCTTGTCTAAAGGGCACAAAACCCACCTGATCTTTATTAATCAGCTGCGGGAGCCATCTATTAAGCCTGTAGGCCAGGATCTTCGTGAATATTTTAAGATCTGAGTTCAGTAGGGCAATTGGTCGATAATTTGCACTATCCGCTGGGTCTCTACCTGATTTATGCATAAGGGTAATGTATGAGTGGGACATGATTTCCGGAATAGGGACACCCTCCAGGAATGAGTTGTATAGCTCTATCATATAGGGGGATAGGGTCTCGCAGAAGGTTTTAAAGTAAAGGTATGAAAGACCATCCGGGCCTTTGGATTTCCCATTGGGGAGATCTTTAAGGACCGCCAAAAGTTCCTCCGTCTCAATAGGGGCGTTTAGAGAGCTGCATGCCTCCGACGGTAGGGTCTGGAGTGGACAAGATCTCAAGAAATCCCCAATAAGCTGTTGAGCTTTGATTTTATCTGGTGGTAGATCTGAGGGAAGTGAGTAAAGCCTAGAGAAGAAGTCCAAAAAGATGTTTGCTATTGACTTTGGGTCATATCGTAGGGTTCCATCACGATCGCGAAGGGCGAAGGGCATAGAGGTGATGGCCCTTTCTTTAAGCTGTCTGGCTAACATGGTGTGAGCCTTGTTACAATGCTCATAAAACCTCTGCCTAGAGTAGAGGAGAAGTTTCTCTACATTACCCATGGCTATATCTTTTAAGTCCTAAAAAACACATGGAAATCTTTTGTCCTGCCTGATAGCTATTATACGCCTAAGGGTGGACAGATTAGGTTGCCGGGCCATTTTTTGTTCTAGCTTTTCGAGAGACCGCCGAAGAGTCAATGTTTTCTCTGCCTTGTTCCTATTCAAGTTTGGAGCCTCGGGCTATACTGTTGCCGCGGAAAACGGTCTTATGGGCTTCCCAGAGGGTGGAGATAGACGTTACCGAGTCCTCATTCAATTCAAAATAGGTGAATAGGGAGTCCCCCAGTGTCTTCCTATGAATAGGGTTTTTGATCAGGGTGTCGTTTAGCCTCCAATGACATGAGCGTAGGGAGGTGGTCTGGAAGTTGAGGTAAACCGTGACTGGGGCATGATCTGACCACGTGATGGGTTCAATGGTCGATTTCCGCAACATACACAGGGCTGGGGTGTTTCCAAAAAAATAATCTAATCTGGTGTGGGTCTTGTAGGGGTGGGAAAAAAAGGTGAACTCCCTGTCTTTAGGGTGGTTGACCCTCCAGAAGTCAAACAAGCCATGAGATCTAATTAGCTTTCTGAAAGCCGTTGACATCCTGGCCTGGTTCAAGTTTGAGGAGCCCCCCCCCAAGAGCACACCGGTCCATGGCATCAGAAAAAATCAAGTTAAAGTAACCCCCCAACAAAAGAGGTGAGGATTGGTACGCGGCAAGCCTGGCAAAGACCCTGCGTAGGAAGGACAGCTGGGACATATTAGGAATAGTGTTGATCGATTTTTATCGACAAAGTTGAAATCGGCAAGGTTTTTATGGTGATCGAAATTTTCAGATCATGCGATAATTAAGGTTAAAATCTGTGCATCATCTATTAAGATCGCACCATTTTCGGCGCTTCCTGTAATTTGGCGGCCAGCAAATCAGATTACAGAATAGAGCAGGGTGAGATGTGTGTGCGACGTCATGACTGGGATGTGTATGGTTGCGATTGGCTGGAAAAATCACATGACCTCGTATTACATAGAACAGCGTTTCCTGTTCAGCCTTAGTGTCTCTCAGCGTCTCATAGGAATAGGACGTGCGCTCTGCCTGTGGCCAAACAGCTCAGCGAAATTAGTCTATTTCTGCACAGAGAAAGCTCTAATATTAGCTGTGATCCTTCCAATTTAGTTAGATTAGAGATTTGAAGATTTTATGTAGTTAGCTAGAGAATTTTAAAGCAGCATCTACCGCTGTAAAGTCACGGGGGGGGGGGGGGGGGGGGGAGTACACATTTCAGATAGGTGTTCATTTTCAATCTTAAACCCATTCCACCTGTTTGATATTCCACCTTGCAGTTAAATTACAATCCAGCAATCTTGTAGTCACACAGGTTGTTTGTTGCCAAAAATAACGTGTATCATACGAAAACATAACAATACGTGTTTTTTTGACTTTTGCGCACCCACTTTGTTCATTTACGCAGCATCCACGTAAACCTTAAAACAGCAATTCTATAGTCACCACAAGTGAATTGAAAGGTGCAAAAATACCGTGTATTATACAAAAAAATAACAGATACGTGTTTTTGACTTTGCCACCCAGCTTTGTTTTATTGACGCAGCATCCCCGTAAATCTTAAAACAGCAATTCTATAGTCACCACAGGTGAACTGAAAGGGGGCAAAAAAATACAATTTTTTATACGAAAACATAACAGATACGTGGTTTTTTTTACTTTTGGCACCAGCTTTGTTCATTGACGCAGCAAACCACGTAAATCTTAAAACAGCAATTTTATACACCACAGGTAATTGAAAGGTGCAAGAAATACCGTGTATTATACGAAAACATAACAGATTACGTGTTTTTTGACTTTTGAGCACCCGCTTTGTTCATTGACGCAGCATCCCGTAAATCTTAAAACAGCAATTCTATAGTCACCACAGGGGAATTGAAAGGTGCAAAAAATACCGTGTATTATACGAAAACATAACAATACGTGTTTTTTGACTTTTCTGCACCCAGCTTTGTTCATTGATGCAGCATCCACGAAATCTTAAAACACAATTCTATAGTCACCACAGGGGAATTGAAAGGTGTAAAAAATACCCTGTATATAACGAAACTAAAAAGATACGTTTTTTTTGACTTTTGCGCACCCACTTTTTTCATTTAAAGCCCCCCG